>JAODUK010065470.1:0-17142 GCA_027564635.1 Typhlichthys eigenmanni
CCCAACCTCTTTAAAGGGCCTTATCCCTTTGGGTATTTCACCCAACCTCTTTAAAGGGCCTTATCCCTTTGGGTATTCCACCCCCTCTTTAGAGGGCCTTATCCCTTTGGGTATTCCACCCCCTCTTTAAAGGACCTTATCCCTTTGGGTATTCCACCCCCTCTTTAAAGGGCCTTATCCCTTTGGGTATTCCACCCCCTCTTTAGAGGGCCTTATCCCTTTGGGTGTTTCACCCAAGTGTGTGTGTGTGTGCACGCGTGGGTGCACAAACATATTTCTCAAAGTCTATTGACTGGACCATGAATATCGCACATGAGCACTCAACAGATTGGCATTGTGGTGGATGTTACTGCGTAGCCTGTGCTCTTCATTCTACCACAAGACACATTTGAGAGTGGCCTGAGAAGTGCTCACTTCCTGGTTAAAGAAACACAGTAGCTTCTCAGAGTATAAAGCACTCTGTTTCGAAAGAAAAGAACAATTTGTGTGACACATAAAGGGCAAAAAGGCTTGTTAGATTAGATCTGAAATGCTTAATGGACTAATCTTCCTCTGCAATAGGCTCCTCTGGAAACACAATCACACAAATAATACGTCGCACAACATCTTCCTTCCATTGCCTGCGGCATCATTGAGCACGATATGAAGGCTCGCTGGCTGTGTATGTACATGTGTCTTTGTGCTAAGTGCTTCTTTCTTTTCCATCTGGCCGTCTCCATGTTTAATAATCTCTCTATCTCTTGTTCTCCGTTTTGCAGCTTACAGTGTCAACAGACGAGACAGCACTAATGGAGCTGGGGTGATCTCTTCCCTCTCTCCCGCTCCACATTTGTCTCGGAGCCCTGAATCTCGCCGGAGACATCTGCTCAACCCCTTCCAGCAATACCCCTCGTATAATATTCATCCATTACCCCCATCAGCAGCCCAATAAACACTCTGTTAAAAAAAAAAAACAATTCAACTGGCTGGTCTTTGGTATTTGGATACACGGCAGAGTAAGATACCAAGCTGGTCTATGGTGTTGGGTTAGGTTGGTTACAGTTTGTTTCCTGTTGAGCAGCTGTGGTCATCATGGCTGGAGTGGCTTTTAGTCTTTCTGCTATTATACAAAGTGCCATTATCTCTCAGTGGGGTTTTCAGATGATAATTAGCCTACCTGATGCACGCCATGTTCTCTAACTGTGCCTAACGGTACATCTCTGCTCTCCAAATAATCAGTTTTTACAGTTTGTCAGCTCAACGTGTATATTTCTCTCTGCCTGTAAATGATGAAAACTGATACAAATTCTCATTAATATCATCATTAGAATCAGTCTTGACATTCTGTATGGTGTCCTAGTTTGGAAATGTGAGTCTGCGTAACAAGAACCGACAAGGTAGCCTTATAAAATAGCCAACAAGATCGTTGGGGTTAACCAGGTGACATATTTAACAGGCATGTGCTCACACAGACCAATGCCATTCTAGACTGTCCTGGCCACCCTTTGGAGGATCAATACTGACTGTAGGCTTCCCTGGGGCGGCGCTTCAGAATGCCTAAAGGTATAACTAAGAGGATCAGAAACGCCTTTATTCCTATGGCCATTACACTATTAAATGCTACGAACGATTAATTAACTACATGTCTAGAGGAAAAGCCTCCATATCTTGACTGTCTTAATAATTCTGTACACTGTAGCCCTATATCATGAATATCTTACTGTGTAAAGAGTTATTTATGTGTGGATTGTGTGGATATCCTTTACTGTCTCTCCTTTTGTTGCCGAAAGAATTCTCCTTCAGTTAATAAAGATGTATTGAATTTAATGTAATTTAATATAATTTAATTTAATTAAATCGCCTATTTTGATGGGAAGATCTAACAAGACCTTCCCACCCTGTATGGTTTGTTTGAGATGTCGAATTACAGTGATTCTCACTGCCGCAGAGCAACACTGCACTAAAATTGCTTTTCAACATGTGTGCAAACTTGGTTGTAAAATCTAAGAAATCATGTTCAGGTTAGAATTATCATATAGTATTGTTGTACTGCCACTCAATGGTGTACTGAAGCAATGCACATTAGTGTAGGGACTGTAAGCACATACAGTACCTTGTAAATATTTGGTTGTACTTAAACTGGATGGAAAAATCAAGAACAATTTGCTTTCCATTATAAATGATTATTTTTACGTTCACAAAAAATGCAATGAAAATAAATGTAGCCTGGCAAATTTTCTAAAACAACAAGAGGTTGAGTATGTATATCGTTACCTTATTTTCTATTAGGCTATCCATAATCCCTGCTAAATCACCAGCATAAGGTATGTCTTGCATGCTGGAACCAGCATGGAATGCTGGTTTGCTGGTGCGTTAATGTGTTAATGGTAATGTGTTAAATGTAGACATACACATGTACAAATGATGCTTGTCCCTACAAAGCTTCTTGCGTAGACAACAGGGCCTATACTCACACTCAACCCAGCAAGATCATACTGGTGAATCAGCTAAACCTCCAAAAAGCTCCATGTTGCTTGAGAACAGCACGACTATGCTGGTCCACCAGCTAGACCAGCACTACTCCAGCACTACACCAGCACTAGCCAGTATGAACCAGCCCGGACCAGCATGGAATTCATGCTGGTTTATGCTGGATGTTTTATCAGCGATTTTAGAGATTTTATGACATAGGGGGTTTCAAGTGCTAAGGACTAATTGTGTTCTTGAATCAGATAACAAAAATGTAATTTTAGATAGTTTTTTTAGATAGTTTTTTTATTTAGATAATTTTAGACAGATTTCTTCAGATTGGGGCCCTGGAATGGTAATGAGAAGTAATGAAGCATATATCTTATGTAGGTGGAGGAGATTTGGACTTGGCAGTGGTGGTGACATTTTCTAAAGGTCACTGCAGACTTTTCATTAAGATTCCATTAAGACCTTTAATATCATTAGACATATTAACAGCTTTGTCATCAGAGTCAGAAATGTAATGCTATACTAGATAGCAAACTTCTGTTCAAATTTCAAGGAGGTTATATTCCCTTTTACTATGATCAATCAATGCTAACTGTTGAATGTATTTTTGTAATACCGTTTAAATACAACAGGGGGTAGTATTATACAGATTATACTTTTAAGTATGCCTATGCCTGCAAATGCAGTTTTGTTATATAATATACTTCAGTGTACTGAATTAGGGGAATTAGGATTTATTCAATAATGCAGGCAACTCTTTGGTTTGGTTCTAGCTATGCAGTGCAACTACAAAATAAAAACAGTCATTTAATTTAACTTTAACTTATTTCTTAGAGTGCATGAGTCTAATACAGTACATTAAATATGCCTGTGCTACTGTGTATTTGTAAACCTTTCATTTCCACTACAACAAAGCATTCAGAACATGCATATTGCCACAATAAAATGATGACAGCTAAACATAAACTATTAAATACACTGTGCAATGCTACAGTGATCACTTATAGTGATAGATACAGTGATAGATTATGCACTTCATATTTATTGAAAACAAAACTCAAAAAGAATGCTTAGAGCAAAAAAAACATGTTTGAAAAAAGAAATTCAGGAGAATAAAATTCAGAATATATATCCCCTGTATACATTTCATTTGGCTCTATCAAGTTTTGAAAATATTCTTAGCAATTTAATTTTTTGAGCTAAGGCACCAATTAAAAGTTACGTTGGATCGATACTGTTAGATCGATACTGCATACTAAACATTTAGCAAAATACTGTACATGTACTATCCTCAAGAAGTCTTATATACACATGTTAGAAGTCTAACATACACATGTACTATCCTCAAGAAGTCTAACATACACAAGCTAAATGGGCAAACAGACAGTGTTACATTCTTGTAAAGTCTTAGTTATTAAAATAAGTAGATTCTGTGACACTGATATAAAGTTTAACTTAAAGTTATATAAGTTTTTTGCTTTTCTTACGGCTCATTTTTATTAGAAACTCCTCCATTTCCCAGGTTCTGTGTAATTTCTGCATTCATGCTATTTCTGTCACGGGGAGCTGTCTGTTGATCGTGAAAATAAGTCATGGTGATGGAAGCGGGTTGTGATGGGAGTGGGTGACAGGACCTGGAACATCAGGTAACTGCAGGGCCACCACATCACGCAATTCAATGTCTCTAGTCAGCTGCGTGTCTTTGGAGGTGGCAGCGAAAGCCACACATTCACATGTTGAACACGTATCATGTGAGGGACTCGTTGCATGGCTCTGGTAACACAATTCTCAGTGACTGACGGAACAGCTTATAACCAACTGACAAAATAAGATCACGCCTTTATGGAAATGATGCATTTCCACATACAGTACAGTACATTACAGTACAGGATCTTATGAAAAGCTATGTTTGTGCAAACCTATATTATAAATAAAGTTAAGCCTTAGTCGTAGGATTTGTTCTAGTTCCTGTCCTTAATTCAGCCCCCCCCCCCCCCCCTCCTCCCTCATTAATTTTCACACTCACTCCATACCTCTGCTGCTACAGTATGTCAGTCCTTCATTATTTCCCCCTTATTGTACCTATTAGCCTGTCTCTCCAATAGTCTTGTCCTAGACACAGGCATCCATGCCTCGTCTAACTACTTCGTAGGGCTGGTGCTTTTTTTGTAAGGGCTCTTCTGGGCGATGCCATAGGGCACATGGGCGGCGATGGTGCCCATCTCCGCTGCGCCCTCCACGTGGAACATCTGGTCGTCAAAGTAGATGTGCGGCCTGATCTTCTCCAGCATTGGGCCCTTGGGGGCCCCAGCCAGGAAGAGGGCCTCGTCTATCTCCAGGCCCCAGGCTCTGAGGGTCTTCAGGGCCCGGATGCCCGAGCTAGCGGCGCTGCGTGCCGTCACCAGATAGGTGCGGATGGGGCAGTCCAGGCGGTGGCCCTTGGCGTAGAACTTCTTCTGGAGCTTTCCCAAAGCCTCCAGGAAGCCTTTCAGAGGCCCCTGCAGTACGGAGCGGAGCATGAGCCACAACGTCTAGAAGTAACTTTTAATGTGCTGATTGACTTTCTACCACTAGATGTCACCCTAAGCCCACCAGCATCTGAGACAAAAACAAATGCTCGGTGGGCCACTCACACACACACACACACACGCACGCACGCACGCACGCACGCACGCACGCACGCACGCACGCACACACACACACACACACACATAAACTGACATGCCAGCCTGGCTATATGAAATCAAAGAACAGAGGGTCTCAGACTACAACATGTCATTTATCTGCTCAGGACACAATTACACCACTATATTGTTACATAGAACTGCTGCTATATAAATGTTGACAATATTGTTTAGAACGCCTTTAACTTAGTTTCTGCTTTAATAAAAGAAGTTGCTCTATCATCTGTAAAAAGCACTATTTTCAGTAGGCTACATACTGTAGGCTACAGTATATCATAGAGTTGCTATTGGACAAACGTTTTAATATGAATTGATCATTTGAACTTTGCTGTATTTGCTTCAGCGTTTTTAAGTGATCATATGGTTTAAGTTAAAACTTTCCATTCTGACAAAACAAGGTTTTCTGCCTCTGCGAATAAGTAGAGATATAACAAGCCAAGCATGGCCACATACATGATCGAGTAGTGTGTCTTCATTTTCTCTCTCGTGCTCAAAGAACTTGTCCAGACCATGGGCCTTGAAGATGCGTTCTGATTCGTCAGAGAAGAGAACAGCATCGCCGTCAAATGCCACGCGCAGCTGGGTCTCTGAGACCTCTGTCATCTTCTCTGACATGAACATGGTGGCTGCTGCAATACCTGTGGGCAACAAGACATATGCCTACTGGTATCACATTAATGGTGTCACTGTGCCTTAGCCAAATGCTGCTGTAGCTTTATGCTATAGCTACATATATACTGTATGTAGCTATTAGAATTATAACATTCAAACAGCTATGTGTGTTACACATTTGAAGCAAATCATTCCTAAGTAATTTAACATTTGGGAGATGGAGTTAATCTGACTTCAAAATTAGTTTAAACATTTTATTTGATAAGATTTCCTTCTATTTGTCTTATCATGTGCTGCTCACACTGTCCTGGAAACTTATATGATAACTATGAACAGGGAAACATTGATAAAAGGTTGCATTGTTGCTACTCAAATTGCTATAATAACTTTACTGGAAACAATAAAATGTTGTAAAATAAAAAAAGTGATTTATTAATTAATAACTAAATGCAAAAAATGTTTTAATAAATATAGATTATCACCTCCTACCTCCTACTGCCATGCATTACTTTTTTTTGTGTGTATTATTCTATGAATATGAATTATGATAATGCTATTGTGCCCAAACAGCCCATGGAGCGATAGTCATCATGAATATTTATGAGTCAAACTAGATGGTTCTAGAGTGCCAGTGGCTGAATGGACCTGCTGGTGTGAGAGTGTGTGTAGGATATGCCCACCTTCAGACAGAGCCTCTTTGACTTTATCAGCATCAGCTGACAGGTAGAGGTTGGTGTGCCAGGCCTTCAGGTAACCAATAGGACTGGTGCCTCCGGTCATGCAAAAGCGCTCAATATACAGGTCTGGGGAGAGAAACAAGGGACCTATGGGTCACTCTGACGCCACAGGTCATCTGGAGGATCTGGGTGGGGGCGGGGCATGGTTGGGTTCAAACTGCAAATACTTTTCTACACGAATAAGCACTTGTTCAAACAGTGAACATATACTATGAACTGTGTCTAATCAATCTACATACTGGCTTGTGTTTTAGACACCGCCTTGGCCTGATCTGAAGACCGGTTAGGAGCTGTCATGTGGACGGGGCTGGGGGGTTTGATACTGTACTGTTAGCATGACATTAGATGCCAGATGGTTGCTCTGGACTTTTATGTAAGATGAGTTGAAGAGGGCAACCGCACTGTATTTATTTGATGTTCAGGCACAGATGACGTCAAACACAGCTACAAAGGAAAGTGCCACAAAATGTATTTGTTTTTATATATTTTGGGAAAATCTATTTTATAATTTTGTATATACAAATATTTATAATAGTAATAATTTCTTATTTGCTTCCATATTTATGTATTTACATTAAAGGAACATAGTCTGAAAAAGTAGAATGCTTATGTAAACAAGCTAAGCTATTCCTTATAGCTTCTATCACCAAAAAAAAATAAAATAAGAAAACAAAGAAACAAAGAAAATTATGGAAAAAAAGAGAAAATTATAATAATAATAAAAACATGAATAGTGCTTTGTTTTTACCAGTTCAGAAATGGGGGATACCCTGACTGAAACATGTGCCATGATTATTGTAAAATAATAGATTAAATTAAAACCCTGAGACGGTAACAAATCTGACAAAAAAATCAGAGCAATAAAATGAACAGAAAGTGAATATTGCTGGCTGGAGACCAAGGTGACAAATAGAGGGCATGAAGCACCCCAGGAGAGATAGAAGCATTGTGACTGACAAAGAAGGTACACATTGGTGATATATATATATATATATATATATATATAGATACATATAAATTGTTGCTGCACTACTATGAGGACAGCGACTTTAAAGGAACCAGAGTGAGAGGGAGAAAGGTGGCGGTAATCGGAGATAACCACAGCTGCCCAAGAGACTCTTTATCATTCATTATGCACTTGGCGGATTACAGTTTATTTTGCTCCACCACTTGATTTGATGAGGTCAAAACGATCTTATTTGACACATTATCTTGAAAACTAGACCAGAGCGTGGGAGATACACCGAGGGATTGCCCTCACGATTGAGGATTATGTGCAGTATATTTTCCCTCCATTCATGTTTTCTTGATCTGTCTACGTATCTATCATCGCACCGCATGGTTTATTCATGCTTGTGTCTGTTTGTGTTGAGAATCAGGCGCTTGCTAACAGCGAGTGACACGCACATACACAAAGGGGCTGAGGAGACACTTCACATCAAAGAGCAGTGTTTCCTCAGAGGCACTTCTTAGAACAACATGAGTATTGGGCTAAGTTGAACAGATACAGATGTCCAGGGCTACTCACTGCAGGCCCTAGGCTAGTCATTGTTGCGTATGTGCTGAACACAATAATCTGGTGTTCCTACACAGCCCTCTGGCTCTGTAGATAGGAGTGCAAATGAACACTATACCAGCCTTGGCCATGTATGTCCAGTTTGGGGGAAGAAGCCTCTGAGGAAGCTCCCTATGGCATTGAAGGGAGACAAACATGAACAACCTTTCTCCAGCGTCGCTGACTTCACATTTACTGTAGGATAAACACGATAAATCGCTAACAATTAGGTAGCATAGCAAATGTATCAAAAGATAAAAAATATGAGCAAGCATTGAACACTTATAAGGACCTATACGGCGGAGGTTCACGACCAGTACGTCCGCCAGTCATTTCACCATCTCCCTGCGTTTTATCATGAACGTACGTGCAAAACAGGTACATCGTTCCATGCCCTTGCTCTGCCATCGTCCCATACACAAACGTGTCAGAACAAGAACTGGAATTGCGCTCTTAGTTCCGACAGCTGAAGTAAACAGTTTCAGCATTCTGTTTGAGGAGTAAAAAAGACGGAAGCTCGGACATGAACATTTTCCAGAAACCACAGACCCTGATAAGTGATAACACATAGACAAATGGGAAGCACCCATTTAGAGCACCCATGACCATCTTCCTTATTATTGGCAACAGCCAAGACAAATAAAAAAGCAAACAAATAAGACAGCAAACAGGCAGTTTCCAGTAAAAAGGGAAATAACTGCTTGTTTAACCCTAATATATGCCACTGTGCTCTCCATCCAGTGCCACCTACAGTGATCCAAGACTAGCCCTGGCTGCAAGCGATGCTGGATCGACTGATGTTCAGCGGTAGGCTATTCTGCTCGATGTTGTTGCTTTAGGTCTCCGGGGCAGGTCAGAGGTTGAAGGAACGGTTGGTGTCCTGCTCAGAGGGCCACCAGAGACATCTGCATCTGGAACACATTCTCTCTCTATGGATTATTCTAGGGCCCCGGAGAATACAGATCCAAGCAGCGCTAACAAGACATCAAGGCTCACAGACATAATATGAGGCACGGTCGACCAAGCAACATCTCCCAAAACAATAAGTCCAATGAAGTCAAAATGTATAATGTAGTCGTTTACCCAAAGCAAGAGAAGCATCGTACTGTACTGTAAGTATCATGCTCGTTTGTTTGTTGCTCTGTGTTTGATATGTAACACAAGACGTTGCTTTGTTTGTGGATGGGGTGCTGCAAATGAATTGCCCTCCTTGACATTAATGAAGTTTTCTGAATCTGAATTCACAAGAATACCCACAACCTTTCAGTTGGGGGACCATTAAGTGACCCCCTAAAATAGCATCAACAACAAATCTCAGGTCATATTAGATTCTGAATCATCTTTATTGCCATGCACATTTACAATCGATCATTTTTTGTTAGTGCGATTACAATATGTTCGATACAATTTAAATTTAAATTACGTCAAATATGACATAAATAAAATATATAAGTTGCATTTGTGTTTTGAGTGGCACTGGGGATTTTCACAGAGATCGTATAATATCGTAATGATATTTTTGTCAAGTTTCCATGCATTTTAATTTACAAAGAGGGATTGTAAAACCTACTTGTGCTTTGATCCAGTGTTTCAACATTCAAATACAAAAATAAAAAATGAAACACATTCCTGGGATGAACAGGATGTAACTAACCTCTTCTGAGGTCATATGCTTCTTGGGAAGGACCAAGCTACTCAGCTGTTGATACACTGGCCTGTTTTATCTCAGTAGAAATACGTCAGTGTGTTTCCGCGCTCCACTGAAAGTTTAGAGCGCTCTGCTAATGGAGGCAGATTGCCTGTCTGAGTGGGCCTGTGTGTGGCACCACAGTGTTTAATGTGGTGCTAGCTATCAGACTCACTGTGATGGTTGATGGTGTTGATTAGCCGTACTCCCACGTGCGCATGGTTATAGGTCACCAGAACGATGTCGAACAGCTCCTCGCTCTGAGGGTACAGTTCCCTTAGTCGAATGTTCACCGCCTCCAGAGCCTTAGCAAACAGGCAGGAGAAATGTAGTAAATAACAAGTATCTCTACATAAATAGTGTGTATTTGTGTGTGTGTCTGTGTGATTATTTTATTGGTTGGTAAATGGATAGCATCAGCCTCTTCCGTTCATTAGCACATCGTCACATTAGCAACTCGTACTGAATGTCTGATATATAGACACCATGTACTGTAAGCATGTCATCACTATCAAGAAGTAGGGTATCGTTTTTCCTTGGCTGTTAGCATTGTCACTCACAATCCAGCACAATGCTAAAGTGCAGTGCTTGCTTTGTTTATTTTATACATTTTAAGCAGTACCCATAGTCTAATTATTTAACAGATTTACAAGACATACACACAGCCAGACCCACCTCGCTTAGTTTCCTAACAAATTCCAAACTAGGTAAGGACGAACAAACCCCAGTTATGTGAATCAAAATATGCAACACATCGTCTGATACAGTATACCCCTGATAAGCTCGATAGTACTTTCCCGAATTGAGGAAGTCGAGTTTCATTTTATGTCTTACTTGGACATTGAGCTATGTACAGTAGTTTGTTGTTGTGCATGTCAAAATATCTCTCCTGTCAAGTAGACAGGCCATGACGGAATTAGAAAAGGCTTAAGTAAAGTACAAGTAAAGGCTGGCTCAAAGTAGTGAGACTAATACACTTTTATAACCTTCAGGTTACTCAAAGGGCAGATTGTCTCACATTCATAATGCCACCACAACATACAAGTATTTATTAAATAAAATGAGTTAAATGAAAATAGTTATATATTACAGTGTACGTGTGTGTGTGTGTGTGTGTGTGTGCGTGTGTGTGTGTGTGTGTGTGTGTAAATGTGTCTCTCAACTGTTCAGCGTACAGTGTAGTATTTGCATTAATGATACACACAGGCAATGAGTTCAGGTGTGTCTGACCTTGACGAAGGGGAAGGCGGGGCCGGGGGCGAAGGGCTCCTGCTCGTGCTCCATCTGGTACTGCAGGTATTCCTCCACCCCTCTCTGCTCATACACCTTCTGCTCCTGCTCCGTCCGGAACAGAACCCGCGACGACACCGCCACAGTCACCGCGTTCTCCGGCTTGGGCTGCAGGGAAATAGAAGACGCAGAGACGTTTAAACGGACCCTCCTCCATTTGTGCCTGGAGTTATTCCCCTGCGGCTGAAACCTGCATTAAGTGTGTTCTGTTTGGTCCCCTTGCACCACTCTCTACTCCCCCTACACATCGTCCTCAGGCTTACGCCGTTCCCTACCCCTCCCACCAACAGCTACCTACACTGTATTCATCCTTACACGATCTAAGTGCTGTGAATCTGTTGCTTGTCTGTAGCATGTTGCACAGGAGTTCACTTCCGTAGGATATGTTTGGACTCACATAAACCCAACACTACACCGTGAGTAATACATAAAGGCTGATGTGAAGACACGACCAAAGACAGAAGCTCCTCAGGCAGCTGGTGCTATTCATTCTTCACACGTTTTCTGTTAACGATGGGTACTGATGTTGCATGTTTACAAGGGTCAATAGTGTCCTACTGTCTAATGAGGTTTTTTTTTGCATGCAGAAAGCGTGCAATAAAGTCAAGCTCCACTCCATGCAGCGACACATTGCTCTCATTTACACATTCCATTTTTGCTGAAGATTTGGTGCAAGTGTTAGAGGCACACGGGGCTGAATCACTGGTTGCTGCCTTGTTTATTACGCTGGGGAGCATTTCGGAGATGAACAGGGTTTTATGAAAGGAATGGTGGCCTAACTATTGGAGGGAAGCAGTGTTCAAGCAATGAATACATTTCCCACATTCACAACAATTTGCTCATACTGTCATGTATTGCTATACAACTATTGTACACTATTGTATCTTTCAAGTTTTTCTTTGTTTTGTTTTCTGCGTTCCTGCAATAAATCTTTGGTTTTAGATCCTAAATATTATTTATAGATTAGTATGACTTTTATATCCAAAGAACATGCAGAGGACTGTCCTCTCAATATATAATTAGTTAGAATAAGTGCTGTAGATAATATTGCATACTATTTTAATATACCAGTGTTATTAGCATTTGGGCAGGGATTGTGACCATCCTCCTCCCACAAAAACAAAACACATCACATGCAAATGACTCATCCAATTGGATTGGTGAGAACAGCAGAATACCATAGAAATAGCTTAATAAACCTACAGCAAACAATATTCTATATAATTTCATAAAGTAATGTTTACAATACATTTGACTCACTGTATAGTTCTGACTTTTCAGAAAGGTTGTGATATACCGTCTATTTAACACAAAACACCCAACTATCTCAAATAGCATAGTGTCACTGTGTTATCCCTAATGTGTGGTGGGTGGGGAATGGGGCGGTGGTGTTAGATGTCGCGGAGAGAGGCAGCATTCCAAACAGGGCAGCCAGCGTACGTTACGTACCCATGTTGCGCAGCCGTGTGTGCGTGCGTGTGTGTGTGCGCGCACGCTCGGGATAAGCGTCTAATTTAAAACACAAGAGAGAATATGAACAGGGGAATGTTTGAACGTGGTCCTGTTTTGCCCTGATGGTTCTGTCCCCGGTAAATAGGCCACAAACTGCGTTTAGCTACTGTAAGAAGCATGGTTTGTTGCATTGGCCCCGCCCACTATCGCGCTACTTACACTGTGGTCTCACCTATTTCCAAATAAACATTGCATGTTGTGCGCAACTACGTTACAAATTGCTTGTATTGTGTATTATTAGTCGTGGATTGTGTAATTGTGGCATATGAATTGTAGGTGACACGTTATATGCGCTGTTCAAAATGTCACAATTCCATTCTCATACAATATGAACAGCAAGGCAAATACATACATCATAATGTTCACACTTCATATTTCATCATACAGGCCACCTTAGGCACTATATACTTTATATACATATATACTGTACCATCCTGTACAGACACAGTGTGCCTGGGGGATATATTTAGATTTATGGGATAAGCTGCAGCTTTTCACTCATGTAGATTTGTTAAATGTGTTCTAACCTTGACGTACTGCATCTGCCTAACATGTGAACATGTTTAAAGTGGTTTGTCTAACTGAATCATGTCAAGAACGTGTGTAAAAGTTTTACTTACATTTCAAATTAAGCTGTCTAGCAGTTTAGGTCATTTCATTGAGTGGCACCCTAAGTTCATATGAGCCAACCACTGTTATTGACAAATAGCAGGTACTTAACTGTTTGCTCACATGTACTGTATGTTAACTTGCAATGTTAAATCTAGTCACACACAAATAAATAAAAATAAAATGTAGATAAATGTATCTCTTTGGTGGCCTGGGTATTTCCGACTATGCATCCACATCAGTGTAGAAACACTAAGCTCTCATTAGTCCTAGTCGTTGTTATCACATTCACTACATGGAGTTTTCCAGGCTACATTATAGCAACATGATGCAGTCAGGCTTGAGCGGGTTAGTACAGTGGGTCCATGCTACACATCATGGCGTTACGGCCACACATTAGGTTAATAAGAGACGAGAGATAAACGTGGCTCCCATATAGAACTATGGGACATACTTACAAAGAACACACCTCCTTCCACCTTCCGGGTACGTCTCCCTGACACCTTGGCAAAATGACAGTTTAAACTCATTGTTACATTCTGAGCATTCATTTACATCAGAACTGTGCAGAACTGGTTAGCATAGACACATTTAAAGTATACTGTAAATACTGTATGTATATCCCTTAAGTATTCAGAGATGCTCCTCTGCACACCGCTGTGACAATGTCTGGTTATCTGAGTAGATGTCGCCTTCCTGTCAGTTTGAACCACTCTCCTCTGACCTCTCTCATTAACTAAGAGTTTTCCCTCACATGACTGCCATTCCCATGGATGTCTTTCTTTGTTTTGAGACCGTTCTCAGTGTGTAAACACACCCAGGGGATCAGTCGTTCCTGTAGATGTTGAAACAACCCTTTGCCACTTGATTGGCAGATTAGACATTTGCATTAACGAGCAGGTGTAGGACAAATGTGTGTAATGAGTACAGTAGCCATTCATAGAACACATTTGGAATAAAGGTTAGCTTGAAATGCTAGCCCGTAGGCTAACACATTCAACTCTGTGCTCTTTATAAAGGCTGATGGTGAAGACCTTTAGTGTATTAGTGTCAGTTTACTCTATGAATACCATGCCTACAGTCTCCAGTAATCCAGGCTGCCCAGCTATCTGTGTGAACTGACACAGGTACTGATTACTGCCTGTATGCTGTCTTGTTACTGTTTGTGCTACAGTGCATGAAAAAAACACATGACAGCATTTTCTCATTCCCACATGCAGTATACGTTACATACAGTAAGGAAAATAAATATAACTGACTAAAGAATCATTTGTCACATTCGGATTACGATCATAGGTCCACTGTATGTGTAACTCTTCACCCACTGTCATTGTGTTATAGCTGTTAGAGATTCTAAAACTGTGGCTGTGAGATACTTGGTTGTGAATGGATTTTAAGATTTTAAAATAAAATTAATTGTTATTGCATTTCTATTTTATTTAATTTTCATTTCTAATCTACAATGTTATCTTGATCATCCTTGGTCACAGGACATTATATGTTATATTTCTATATTTGCATGAAACATATTTTCACCAATGTGATTTTCCTCATAACAAAGTGGTAGCACAAATTGGATGGGGCCAACAGTAGTTGTTGGTGAGTGGTGGTAGGAGGGTGGAGTGATATTTATAGACAAGTTAAAGGCCAGCGGTGATGCAGCCCGCTGGTGCCTGAGCAGATATGGTGACATAAACTCAGGTTGGCCAAAGACAGTATGTACGCCTTGGAAGAATGGCAGGAAGGCTACCACGTACTGTATGTTAGCATGCTCACAAAGAGCCGAGTCATAGGCGGAATACAGATACACTATGCACGCGCTGTGGCATTAAACCTCAAGATAATGTCTTGTTGGGAAGTTAATACACAGAAAACGTGGTGTGATTCTATCATAGGCTTGATTCACCCACTGACAACATCCCTATACTGCACGATGAAGCCTCCAGAGAGGATCCATGCCGTGTAATCTGTCTGTCAGGGAAGCAGCTGTTTGTGAGCGACACAGGTGGTATCATCTTTATATCATCGGTAAATAAGTGTCCTGACTTGTTTTGATAGAACTATAATCCAAGCTCTCAGCGCAGTCAGTTAAAACACCCTAGAGAGAATGACCCAGATCTAGCATTGTCAATGTGCTGTCATGTTTCCATCATCATTGTTTAATAATAGCATTGTAATCTCGCATTGATTATAATGCAATCAACTGAGAACAGGATAACACCATGGTCACTACTTATTATAATTAATTGAAATTGGGATTTGGTGCTTGCCCACACACACACACACACACGCACACACACACACACACACACACAGGCACACACACACAGGTACATACTGTAGGCTATCTGCACACACTAAGTTACAAACTAAAGTCATTTGAGTGTCATATTTCATGGCAATAAGCTAATATAATATTTTGATTGATGGTTAAGACTGGTCATTGCCATCTTAGATGTAAATGGCATTAAAAAATACACCACTGCACGTGTTAATCTCCGGGAAATCGAGATTACTCAACTTTTAGCTACTTTTAACCCTACCTTACCATTACTCTGGCGTCCCTGTCACGGTTTGGTGGTTGTATCTATGGTCTTTACAGAGAAGACATGAACATTTTTATTTACTATGACTCTTATTCAAATTAGTAACACATGTTTGAATTACTGAAACGTGCACGTCGACTTCATCTTCATAATTGTTTTTAATTTTCACACTTGCACCTTATAGTTCCTTTGGCTATGCAATAATCTTCCTCTGCCACAGAAACCCAATACCCCACAGCCACTGGAAACTCTCCGGTGTCAAGTAACGTATTACTCTAAACCACTTCACTCCATCAGCAAGACCTGCTATACCTACCTGACTGTCTATGTAGCTAGCTAACTAGCTATGTAGCTATGATTTATCAACACTCTGCCCTCTCTGTTGAAGCTCCCAGAAGTCTATAAATATCTTACCCAAGGTCATATTAGCATGGGGGACATGTAATAAAACACACATGCTGATTCTACTGGCAAACTCAGAGGAAATACCGTCGGACATGAGTTGACCACAGACCCCATTCTGAGCTACTCTTTAGTGTGAGGACATTGCACGTGGGCAATGTGTACAATATCTCACGTGTCATCACACTGCGATCTTGAGAGGATTGCCAGAGCCACAAAACAGAACTATAAATAATATCAGTTATGATGTTTTAGCCGTGTTTTAGCCGCGTTTTAGCCGTGTTGAGCCGTGTTGAATAAACATTACATTTTATTCCAGCCGAATAAGAGCTGAAGTAGAGCCCTTATAGAAGTAAAGAAACCGACCGGACAGCGACAGACTTACTGGTTTTGGTTTGGTGGTGAGGCCCAAGTTGTCCTGATCAAACTCCTTCTTCTCCTCCCATGGACCTTTGCTGTCCCCGTTGGCAGAAGGGGTGAGTGTGAGCTCCCCGACCTGCCCGCTCAACACCTGTACAGGGTCTAGACTCATGTTTACCATAAAGAACGACCCCCCTTGTGTATCCTACACTCGTCAGCCGGAAAGACACTTGTCCAGAGAAGCATTTGCAGTGAGAGCGGATTATCAGAATCCCCTGTTCACAGCCATGGTCATGATCCTCTCCAGGTTAGCGTATACTTGTTCGTGGTGTGTGGCTGGTGTTTCCCTCAAGGTAGGCTGCTTGCAGACCGCATCAAACAAGCTTGTTCTCATACGCACGCTGATTCATTGATGTTGGTATGCATGTTCTCGCTCACTCATTCAGTTTTGGCTTTAACGCACGCACACGCACACACGCACGCACACATGCACACACGCACATACAGTACACAGGCTTTTTTTCCTATGTACAAGCACGTCCACACATATTCACATGCACGCGAATGCGAATACAGGCCGTCCTGTGGGAGTCTACTCCAGTGCTATGCTGTGCCTCTGCCTCTCTCTCTCTCTCTCTCTCTCTCTCTCTCTCTCTCTCTCTCTCTCTCTCTCTCTCTCTCTCTCTCTCTC
>JAODUK010065481.1:0-17139 GCA_027564635.1 Typhlichthys eigenmanni
CCTCTTTAACAGACATGTTGTAATCGTCCTCAGAGGCTTCATGCGCTGGGCGGGGACATCGTCCCTCTTTAACAGACTTGTTGTTGTTGTTAGAGGCTTCATGCGCTGGGCGGGGACATCGTCCCTCTTTAACAGACATGAGGTAATCGCCCTCTGAGGCTTCATGCGCTGGGCGGGGACATCGTCCCTCTTTAACAGACATGTTGTAATCGTCCTCAGAGGCTTCATGCGCTGGGCGGGGACATCGTCCCTCTTTAACAGACATGTTGTTGTTAGAGGCTTCATGCGCTGGGTGGGGAGATCGTCCCTCTTTAACAGACATGTTGTTGTCCTCAGAGGCTCCATGCGCTGGGCGGGGAGGTGGCGGAGAGCGGCCAGAAGACCACCCACCTTGTGGCTAGCAAGGTGACCCGCACCGTCAAGTTCCTCACGGCCATGTCAGCCGTCAGGCACATCGTCACGCCAGACTGGCTGGATGAGAGCTGGAGGAGCCACAAGTTTGTGGGTGGGTGTGTGTTTACATTGAGGCATCTTTAAGGACATCATTCTACCAAAGACATTGTTAGGACAACATTTAGTGTTATGGGAATGACCTTATCCAAGTAATATTAGAAGGTTAATCATAAAACAAAGTCAACGTTTTAACAGTCAAGTGTAATTATGGTCTTTGTCACAGAAATGAATAATTTTGACGTGGATACGGTTACAGAAATAAACCACCCCACGGGAGGGAGGGAGGGAGGGAGGGAGGGAGGGAGAGAGAGAGAGAGAGAGAGAGAGAGAGAGAGATTTTATATGAAACCCAACATTAACTTTCACTATTGAGGAAGTCCACATGTGTCCGTGCTGCCGTAGAATAACTTATAGTATGGGCTGTGCGTGTGTGCGTGCGTTTTGCAGACGAGCAGAGCTTCATGCTGAGAGACGCGGAGGCCGAGGTGTTGTTTAGCTTCAACCTGGAGGACTCGCTGAAGAGGGCCCACAGCGCGCCACTGTTCAAGGTTAGTCGTCCCGGTTTAGGCGTCATTAGCCAGACCGCATCTCTGCTTCGTCAACGCTTGGCCTGAAAACGTCTCTGCACTGTCTCCTCTGGCTGTCTCTGTTAATATGGGACCTCTTTACTGTTTCTATGCCCTCTTTCTTTCTGTCTTCCTTCCTTGCTTCCTACTTTCCTTCCTTTCTTCAGTCAGTCATTCCGTCTGCTTGTCATAGTGGCGGGATGAAGGGTAGACCTAGGTGTAGCTAATGAGTAGAGTTCACTGACAAAAGGCAAACCAGTATTAATAAGGGAATCTGCCTCAAGCGAAAGGTCTTTTAACATGTATTGTTTGTACCATGTTATCCTTCTTTTTCAAATTGCATTATGTACCTACAGTACATTCACTGTAAAGCACTTTGAGCAGAAATTCTTGTATGCTATGCAAATACAGCTTATTATAATTACTACTACTACTACGACGACATCTACGTGGTTCACAGGAGAGCTGTATATCCCCATACAGACCAAATTGGCAATACAAGAGCAATATCCAGTCAGACTAACTTTCTGCCCCCATTGCCCCCGTTCCTGGTATCCAGGGCAAGTACTTCTACATCACCCCGGGCATCTGCCCCAGCCTCAGCACCATGAAGGCCATCATGGAGAGCGCCGGAGGCAAGCTGCTGCCCAAGCAGCCCTCCTACAGGAAGATCATGGAGCACAAACAGAACAAGGTTAGCGCTGCACCTTGACTTTAATCCGTCTAGAGAGCTTGGAGATGTTTGGCGCTTCAGTCTGGTAAACCTAGCGTGTGTGTGTGTGTGTGTGTGTTTGTGTGGCCAGTCAGAGTCGTACTGACGGCTACGAGCGAATGAGTCTTGAAAAAGACAATGGCGGTTCCTAAAGAGGTTAACGTAGGTGCTGCAACATCATCAGTGTTATTAGAATAGTATTAGAATACACAATTAGAAGAGAAAATAATTGCACTAAAGGATTTTCTCAATGGAAAATAGGTTTTCACACTTAAGCCAGTCGGAAGAACTGGGTCTGCTGGTTACCACTGTAACAGTCTCGTCCAATCACCTGCCTTGTATTTATTGAAAGTGCCTGCCCGTCTTCCCAGATGGTTCTGACCTGACCAATCTGGTGTGTCAGGTCAGAACAAGGTGCATGCTGGGATATGGGAGGGTGATCTGGGCATGCTGCAATATTGTTTCATCTAATGTAGTCTGTTATGGCGGCTTAAATGACAGCAGTGGGGTCACACTTGACTAACAATGATGTCACAAAACAGACAGTCAATAGGTCATTTGGGGAAGAATGTTTATCTATTCATTTATTTACATATTTATTGATTTATTTATATAGCAACAAAATAAGTTAGTTTTTTTTTCTTTGCAGAACCTTCCGGAGATCATCCTGATTTCCTGTGAAAATGACCTTCACCTCTGTAAAGAATACATCCTTAAAAACATTGGTAAAGATACTTTAATTTATTAAATTAAATGTGATTAATGGACATCACTACCATGTGTACATATAGTCACAATATAGATGTATTCACGCAATATTGCATTCAGAATTGGCATACGTTTGCGAACATATTCAACGTTTTTCGTTTGCTTCGAATTAGACGCAGATTTTCACGAACACAAAAAAACTGTCTGAGAAGGTAGTTCTCTGCGAACACGCATTGGCACTGGACAAAGGCAGCAGTTAAAATCTAATATGTTTGTAATGTTTATACAAAGCATTCAATTGTCAGGTTCAAAGCAAACGCGTTTGCCTTACTTCACCAATTCTGATAGCACCTCTGATGTTTTGGGGGAAATGCTTTTCAGCGTTCTGAATACTAAAAAAATATACTAAATACTGTACATCCAATGGGCATGAACATAGAAATTAGAACTGTCAGTCGATTAAAAATGCAACAAATACATTTGTTTTAATCGACTGACAGCCCCAATATAAATGTAAACATTTTTTCAAGTCCCTCCTACAGAAAGTAAAGTTGTAATTAACATCTGACATGAAACAGTTAGGATGGGATACACAGCATTAGAAACAATGTTAACACCACAGGGGCTGACTAACAACTGTGTGTGTGTGTGCTGCTAAATGTAACGCTCATGCAAGTGTATTGGCTCTCTGCTGCAGATGTGCACAACGCAGAGTTCATCCTCACGGGCGTTCTCACCCAGAAGCTGGACTACGAGTCATATCCTTTACATGACGTCACTACTGAGCACACGCGGTCCCGGCGCTCCACGTTACTCTCCTTGTGATCGCACGGTTCCCCCGGTTCGAGTAAACACAGGGCAGGCTACAACACACGATGTGGAGAAACACAGTGGCCACCATTTATTTCCCAGCGCGCGTACGACAGAACTCACGTGTCCGATCAGCCATTTCCACGCGAACGCTCGGCATTTACCAGTGTGGACGTGAGCAGAGGCAACAATCAAATCTCCCGTCAGGTGAAGGCCCAGCTTGTGTTCTCCTGTCAGCTTGTACAGTACTTGCGGTGTAGTTGTTTTTAGGCCATATATTCTGACTGGCATATGATTTTCTAAGCATATGACGTAATAAACGCTTATTATGCGCCTACAGGGCCGAGGCCTCTAAATCGATCATATTTAGAGAAGTCAAATTTACATTTCCTCCACCTCATTAATCAGCTCATTCTTACGCGAGACACAAACGCTTCATAAATCACGTCAGAAGATGATTTCTACACTAGTTTCTAAGTTTGTACATTTATAAATGAGGGCCACTGTCTACTTAAGTTGACGTTCTTGTTTAAATCTCTAATAATGTCCAGAATACCTTTTTATTTTGTGTTTCTTACTTATATTTTGCCCATACTTGAAACATCTTCAGGGTAGCTACAGCCTTATGACCCCAGTTCTGACACAACCTAATCAAAACTGGGCAGATATCCAGATCAGCCTGAGGCAGGAAATGTTACTTTTTCTGATGTAATTTGTAATAAGACAACAGTCATCCTGTTAAACTGCTGAGAGTTGTTTCTACTTTTCTAAATATTCCTTGACAGTCCCTACATATAAATTTTCTTGATGGCCTGAAAACAGAATGAAAAGCGTTTGGATCTCAGCGCTTTCTGGGTGCTAAGAACCTGTCAGAAAATAACAATATGAAGAGAAAAACATTGTAATGTACAGTACACCCACTTTTGATTGTCCTGAATTAGTATTTTGTACCCTGTGGATGAATATTCAGTCATTTTTGTAGCCTTTTTATTACATGTTTAATTCTTAATAAATGGATTGTATTTTTGTGAAATTAATTATTTAAATTATGAAATGGTATTAACATTTTTCTCTTTGTTTGTTTTCAACATAGAATGTGTAAAGTTTTAAGCAAAATAACGGCCGCTTTTGGAATAAAATACATTTGTAAAATAAGCTTTGCTTTGATTTTATCCCCTTTCAGAATCAAATGACCAAATAAAATATCTTTCCATTTAATATTTAACTGTAAACCCAGAAGCATATCTTTTACTGAAGGAAAAACTAAATCAGATTTTTATCTTTTTTCTGGTCATTCTATAATGGTTAATGGGTGCTGGTGTGGTAGTTTAGCGGGCTTTCTTGTTCAGTCAAAAAATCAGTTGGAAACAAAGGGACAATCTTGTCTACCACCTCTCTTTTTAAGTTGGTCTTTTAGGAATTCCTTTAAGATTTAAGATAATAATTCCTGATAGACTTGATTTAATTAATTGTTAATGAGGGGGGCTGGGGTACTTACTGGTGAAGTTCTAATTGCTAGCTGTCAGACAGATTGCCTGGGGTCATCTCATGATACCAGCGGTGGGTGGATAGCGGGGTGTTCGACATCGCCTCCGGTGGTGCCCTCAAAACCGTGTAGGACTGAATTAGACACCGCCTCAACCAAGGTCGTGTGCCAGATATTTTATGTCTACCCGTCTTCTGCTAAGAAGGTATTTACACGGGCATACGATATGCAAACTGATGGTATATTAAGATTTACATGGCTGTGCGTGTGTGTGTTTGTGTGTGTGTGTGGTGGCGGGGGGGGGAGGGGGGGTAGCATTTGAGATTATTCTGCCTTTTTGGACCTGAACATTTAGTCTTGTTTCATGTCCTTGTTTCTTTTTCTTTCTTTTTTTTTATGAACTCACGAAGATTCACTACACGAGTGAATCCTGTGATTGGAATAATTATTCTCATACTATACTCTCTAATTGGGATAATTTCTAATGAATTATATTACATAGAAATTATTGCTCATTGTGTTGGCCCCCCCCCCACCAGAACCCCTCAGACGACTCCCAATACGCCTCAGAACTAGTGCCACGTGAGAGTAATGGGATTCTCTTCTAGCAGGGTTCACAGTTGAGCATCTTATAGGCCTAGATTGAGTTTCTTCTTATTTTTTAGAAGCTTTTTAGGAACCATCTCAAAGTTCATCTTTTTTTGTGATGTGCAGTTTCAGGAAGTGTGTGTGTGTTTAGTTCACATCATAAAAATGTGTAATTCACAACAAAGAATCTTGAGTGGGGGAAAAGCATGGGATTCACAGCTATTCATGTCATTATGTACAGTAGTATATAGGCTGTTGTGGTGTTGTTGTTAGCCCCGTGGCCAGACAGGAACTTACTGCCCACTTTTTCCAAAAGATTTGACTGGCATGGCAGTGATTTGCACAGATTCACTGTGATAAATCAGATTTGCATATTCATAGAAAACTAGGCAGGGGGTTAATTGCTGATCGGTCGACCATGACCTTTTGTGGCATTTATCTTTTATCACAGCCAACATTCTGGGCATGACCTGCATTTGTGTACTGGTTTCAGTTAAATATGCAGGTTTACTACCCAATCAGGCGTAAGCAAGGAGAAAGTCTTTCTAGTGGTCGGCCATCTTTCTCTTGTCAAAGTCAGCCAGCAGAAGTGCTCCCATCTTCTCATTTTGTGAGGTTAATCATGTGGATATTCAACTTAATCAGGTTGAAATGATATGGGATGCTTCTATTCATAAAGTGTCACCTTTTGGTCTGTTCAATGTCATGACTGAGCACTTCTTGCAAATAGGTTTATTTAAATGTAAACAATGTAGTAATACCTGGATATAAACAGTACAGTACCTTACATTTCAGATAGTCTACTTATTGATGTAAATATATGATTCACGATTGTGAATGTGATCCAGTTCCAAACAGACAGGCCAATGTTTGTAGTTTTTATAATACAAGAGAAGGCAAGGAGACTGATACCAGTCATTACATCATCCCAGTGTCCCGTTGATAAGGACATCGTGGCAGGAAAATATGTTGGCGAGAGAACGATATGAGTAAGAGATCGACAGGAAAGAAATTCACATACGAACATTCCTCCATACACACACACACTAATTGGGCAATCCTAATTAATGCCAATTAGAAATGCAAATTAGGAAGCACATCTTTGATTAACAAGCACTCGAGATCCTTGTTGGTTTGTGGACGTCCTCTGCTAATGCAGCCCAGTTGTGGGACAATAGACAAAGTATTGGGACTTTAAGAAATGTTGTAATTAATCTTTAAATGCTTTGAGTGAAACGCTTCTAATTACTCCCCAGCCCCCCCCTCCCGCCCACCCAGATTTGGCCTGCCAACTTTCTCCCTGCTGCAGGAGCATGCAGAGGAATCATAGACTAATTACACAGAGATGGGGAAGGGGATACGTTTGGCCCCGCAATTTACATATGAGCCAATTAGCATACGATGGAACTAATTAGTAATAATTCAGGCAATTATAGGGCCGCAGCTCTCATTAAGCTTTTATGGAAGACAAGAGGCTCTAGAAAATTAAGGTATTTTGTTTCATCACAGAAAACTGAATTCAAAATTCCACAATTTGTCTCCTTGCAAGTCAAGTGACAATATTTAATGTGTTAATGCATATGTTAGTGTGTGTTTGTGTCTATATTGAATCATGATTACAACTTAATTCACTTGTGCTTTTTTGGTAATACTTCGTAGCAGACAATGTGTGTTACGAATACACAGTATTAAAACCTTTTTTGGCAACATGGTTTGTCATTGAAAATATTAAAGTGTACACAAAATGCAAAGCAGCCTCTTAACAGCATTGTCTATTACTGTAACATCATTATCTGCACGTCTACACTGCCCTCTTTAGGCAAATAAGTATATTTCGCCGCCTTCAGGCAATTAAGTATATTATCCAACACCCCAGAGGAATGGAGCTTGATATTTTGAACACTTCAAAATATGCAAAAATAGTTATGTTATAGTTAGTTATAGTTAGTTATGCAAAAATAATCCTGCAGGACCTGTACATGTCTGGCATCTGTACACAAATCAATAATTATATACAAGACTTTAAACACAGGGTGTCCTAAATGTACAGATTACTACCTCAGGCATGCAGAAATATAAAAACTTTTGCAAGGTAATGGTTGCAGTGCAAAATAAAACCAACATAAAAAAAACCTTATCCACCATAAAAAATTAAATGTCCAAATAATGCAATGTTACACATGGCAAATTCCAAAATACTTTTGTGTCGTAGTCTCAGTGTAATGGTCGTAACAGGTAGCTTGTGCAGTGAAGTTAATCCTCACTCTGACACCTCATAGGACACTCAGGCGATGCTGCCTAGAGCCCATGGGTTATATCCTGCCTTGTAGAGCGGCCATTTTCTGTGTGGGAGATCGGGGTTCGATTTCCCGAGGGGGACAGACGATCACATCAGCAAATTATTGGAAAAAATTGTTGTAATCAAGAAAAATGCTGTTAACATATTCTGCTGTATATATATTGCTATTTTTCTACAGTTTATCAATCTGCCAGTTTATAACACGTCTTTAGCAATCCAACAGGTTTAACTTTGGTATAACACAGAAAGGTTTCTTAAAATAAGTTCTCATTATGTATCTTTGTCAACCCTGGTTCATATATTAGGCTACACATTTTACATATCAATGTCCATCAAACCAAATAAAACATTGATCAAAAAACAACAAATTGTCAATTAAAATTCTGCTATTTAGCTGTTCCATGTCATAACAAATACACAAATATGTCTGCGTGACAAATGTATCCAGATGATCAAATAAAGCACGTTTCCAGAAGGTTTCTCTTCCAATAGGTATCACACTTCACAAAGCAAAACAAAAACAGTACAGGTAAACGTCTCACAATGCTAGTTTAGGATCTAGCTGATGACGAATGCCTCAACTGCCATCGTCCAATCATCTCGCAGTGTCCCGCAGGGGTGCTCCCATGCCGAGTGCCTCCAGGCGTCGCAGTTTATTTCCCGCCGGACGATACGGGCGGACGAGGCGTGGTGGAGATGGTCGGGGAGGGAGGGGAATAGGAGGAGGAGGGGGAGAGCAGAGATCCGCTGCCGCCGGTTGGCTGCCACTGGACGCTGACGTAGTTGTTGCTAGTGCTAACGTTAGCACTAGCGCGGGGTAGTGACGAGCCGTGGCTGGACGAGGGAAGCAGAAGGCTCAGATTTAGACACGGAATAAGAGACTTGTGAAGGGGAAGGGGAGGAGCAGAGGAGGGCGCGGGATGGGAGGAGACGGGGCAGAGTGGGGTCCCTGCCCTTGGGTGGCAAGTTTGGAGCCGGAAGGAGAAACGATCGAGGGAGGAGAAGGCTTCCCAGCAGACACGGAGGAGGTGGGGGAGGGAGGGGAGGGGAGGGGGGGGTGCACAGAGAGCTGTGGCACAAGGCAGGAATCTTAGAGGCAGGCAAATCAAGGCAAGAAGGGGCTACTAGCCCCGACTCTGTTAGCTTGCGGTTAGCAGCTCTGCCGTTAGCCTGCGAGACCAGGCAACGGGCATTGGGAAACTCATTAATGTTCATCAGGAAACTGCTAAGGCATCTGATTGGCCAGTGCAATTTTGATATCTCACTTCTCACATGTCAGAGAATGATAGGGATGGCACAATCCAGTTTTTTCAGTCCCTTTGGGTATCGGCCGATACTGAGTACCGATTCGATTCCAGTGTTAAATAATTTTTTATTAAAATTGCAAAGTAAATGACGGCCACTCTCTATTTTAGGACATAGATGCATTTTAGAAACCTGCTGCTGATAATGTGGCCTGGGTAGGTTAGACATGGCTGATGCTTGACAGTAGACCTACACGTGTAAAATAATTTAATTGGATCAGTCGCAACTGTCCTATTGTCACCGATACGATCCAGCTATTTAAGTCAGTATCGGACCGATTTCCGATCTCAGTATCGTATCGGTGCCATCCCTAGAGAATACTCCCCGTATTCTTACACAAACTTTAACCGGATTCTTTTGTCCATCTCTAATGTTAACTCTGCGTTTCACATTTCTAACCTTGACCTCACAGTTTATTTTTGTGATGATGGGAGATGTTGCTTTGGAGGGTTCAAGCGACCAGCTGTCCAATCAGGTAGCAGAAAGAAATGTTGCGGGCGGACGCATACTGTAAATACACTTTGTGACCCACCACCACACGTCCCAAAAGTTTTGCATTTTGACACCCTTAGCTTAAAGCCCGGCCCTCCGGCCCCTGAAAGGACAGATGTAAAGATATGAGTAGCCTACACCAAAACGTCTAAAGAGTAAATTAAAGCTACAATATGCAAGATAAGCCTTGTAAGCTAGCACTCTCTGTAAAGCCCGCACAGACCTTCTCACCTGCATTTTAATTAGCATGCAAAGCCTTGTGACATCTACAAGGTACGCCTCCTCGCCATAACCTTTTCTGATTCGTCGGAATGGTGAACCTCTCACAATGAACGTAATAACGGAATGTATCCAGTGTTGCTGCTGTGACTCGCTCACGGGCATGTGAGCGAGTTTGTCCATGTCAAGATGTTTTGGAGCTACTTTTCCAAACTAAATATCTTGCACACTGCAGCTTTAATGCATTTTTCTTGTTGTGGTTGGAACCACAGTGTCGCTAAGGAGTGTAGACCAGCCAATACTAACCATGCAATGCTGACATATATGCCCATGCTGGGAAGGGACACATACAGTACAATAAAATATGACATACTGTAAAGCACATGACATTCAGATATAATCAATAGTCATAGGATATCCCATTTATATCCTAAATGTGCTATTTTTTATGATGTTTTATACCAAGACTGTGTATGGAATTAGCCCCGCGAGACCATCCAATGTGGCTCGGGAAAGGGAAGTTTAAGGTCCCCTGCTGGAGATGCTACCCCCGCGACCTGACTCCGGATAAGCGGATAAAGATGGATGGATGGAGACCATCCATAATTTTCATGTCAACGCTGAGTATCAGTCTGGAAACCTCAATGCAAAAGTGTTTGTCAACCGATTAGAGCACAACCGTCCAATCAGCGACCAGTTGAAGTTTATCCCAATGACGACAACAGTGTACGTTGTATGTTTCAGTATCCATCGGTGCTCTGGCCGATTTTAAACATTCTGATTGGGTGAGATGAAGGTAGGTATTTCAATTGGAAGAAAGTGTTTGACTGACATGTATTAGCACCGCCTTTATGACAACTGATTTTGAATTGAAGGGTTTCTGTAGTTTGCGAGATCAGGAAGGTCTCTCGAGGGCAGTAGTGTGGAATATCTTTGCGAAGCGTGAGAGACAGACATGCATATGCTATATCCTACGAAGTTAGGTGTTTTTATGTCGGATGTTGTTAGAGGGTGAAAAGGTGTGCAGCCAAAACGCCAGAGAGGCACAAACAATGAGCATTTATACTTTCCACACATTGTACTGTACTGCACTGTATCACTTTGCTCCTTCATATTGAAAGTGTCCATTTGTAAATTAACCAAATGTGCAATGTCACTTTTTCACTTTTTTATCATAAAGCTTCCGCTATATGCTGTACATGTATCGGATTCATCCATGCATGCTTGATATTGTCAGCAATCCGTCAGACTGCTGCCAATCTAGAAAGTGTAGGCTACATACTGCATTTAAGTAGACAGATATAGGGCCCTATCTTGTAAGTGTCTTTGCTAGCTTCAGACTGACCCAGTTGTCATTTTCCTGTTAAGTACTTGTGCCCATTTGGGCACCGGTGGGTGTGTTGGTCTAAACCTGAGTTGTGGTCTAGCGCATTGCTATCTTGAAGCATCATGACGTGATTGACCAACTAAACCCTGGTCTGAAGTCAACGGCGTGGCGCGTTATCAAGATGGTATCGACTATGGCAGATGCATAAAACGTGTAACATGTAAAGGATTAAGAATGTAGTGAGTACCATGTGAAATATCAATAGTGTGTAGCCTACATCAACATATTATAGGGATCTCGCCTAGACGGTCTGCTCTAGCACTTTCACAAACCGGTACAATGAAAATCTGCCCATGGTGCAAGCGCACCTGGATTTTAAAAAGGGAATGGGAGATGGCTCTTGGCTTGGTTTATCGTATGTTACGCCCAAAGCACACCCATGAATAATGAAGAGTAAGTATGGTCCTTTTTTGTCTGCCGTTAAACTATCAAAGTGGGTTTGTACACGCCCTAAATGCAGTTTGCACCTTGCGCTTTAGACCATGCGTTTAAATCATTGAAATAGGGCCCATAGTTTCTATGTGAACTGCTCTGATGGACTGCTGCCAGGCCGATCGACAATAGAAATGGATAGAAAGAAAATACAGACATTTCTTAATGGCTGCCTCCTCTGGAACAGCCATTTTATCTACTCTAATTCTGTGCGACATGTTCCCAGAGAGGGGATACCTGTTTAAACAGCAGACTCTTGTGGCCATTGACAGCCTTCTCTGAGGACGCAGAAGAGGACGACGATGACTGGCGAGACTTGGATGGCAGAATGGAAGAGGAGGTCTGGAGGGAGAGGTCCAGAAGAAAACGAGATTACATGACTGGAGAGGACTGTGACACCAGGACGTGAAGCAAATGCAGCTGAAAGAGGGAAAATGTGAAGCAAGTGCTGCCGAGAGAGGTTTAGATATTAACTGTTGCCATGCTCACATAACACTTGCGGTGCAAACATGTTGTTTGTCATGCGCTACAGAGGATTACAGAGGACAACACGAAGATCCCCCCCACCAAAGCCTACTTTTTGAAACACACATTCGAAATTCGACATTTGAAACACACCATTCTTTAAAAATTAACACAAAAATCTTATAATATGTTTATTTCATTTGTGAATGCGAAGTAGTGCAGAGAAGGACACAAGGATTGCTAAGACAAGGAAAGGAAAGGCCCAAAGCAGAACATCTGTACCGTACGAGTCGGTACAGTACAGATGTGAAAAGAGTGGAGACGTGCAGCCACCGGCGAAAACCGCTTGCGTTGTGTCGACGGGTAAAGACCTGAGGGTCAGACCTGTTTCTTGGCAACGGGAGCTGTCGCAGTGTCCTTGGGAGGCTGTGCCTTGGCCTTCTTCCTCTGTGGGGGCTTTGGGGCCTGGGGAGCCGGCCTCTTAGACGGGCTCTTCTCTCTCTCGCGGGGAGCTTTGCTTTGTTGTTGTAGTTGCCTGGAGACTCCAGCCGGACCAGGGGACATAGGGGGCGAGGAGGTGGCCATGCTGTCTACGCTGATCTCCAGCTGCTTAATGGATTCCTCTAGGCTGTCAATGGAGGCGTACGCACTCTTGCACAACTCCTCTGTTCGGCTCTGCATTTTGGAGAGGCTGCTTCGGACGGAGCGGTTTTCGACCTGGCCCAAACCGTGCTGCCATTTGACGCTGTTGACCTCAAACGTTTTGGGTTCTTGCATCTCCTTGGCGGTGTCCTTTGTCGGTTTGTTATCTTCTTCCTCCTCGTACACAACAACCTGGAGAGTCTTCTTTCCCGTCTTTGTTGACCCCGCTCGGATAGCCCGACTGATGGCAGCCAGTTTGTTTTTGGGGAACTTGAATTTAAATTTCTTTTTGGTCCCTGGCTTCAAGCGTTCTTCGTGGCCGTCAGGAGTTAGTGAGAAATCACACGGAGAAGGATTCATCTGTTGCTGTGGGCTGTTCACGGTATCGTCTGCAACATGGTCCCCCGGCTGGGTTTCATCAGAGCTCTTTATCATGAATGGAATCTCCTCCTCCCCTTCCTCCATGCTTTCCTCTTCGATGCTCAGTCCAGGCAGGATCCTGTCCAGGTCTTCCTCGCTTTCGAAAATGGTGGACAGCCGCTTGTAGGCGGACTGAATGTCCATCGGCTCGTTGAAGATAATGATGACTGGTTGCCCATCGCCATCCTCAACACCGTGGTAACCGCCACACTGTTCCACTATGATGGTCGGCGGCGTCTCACAGCTACCGGTCTTGCCGGCTGCGTGCTTGTTCCCCGCGACAGCCTGCGCCTTGGCTTTCGCCTTTGTGATTTGCAAGGCGATCTTGTTGCTAGGCGGAGGCGGAGCACACTCGTCGCCGTCCAGGTCCGGGCTCAGGCTACCTCCCCCTTCTTCTTTTTCTTCTTCGTCTCCTTTCTTTTTTTCTTCTACTACTACCTCTTCCGTGTAGCCAGGTTGGTCCCCGGGGGACTGCTGCGGAGATATGCCGGTCACACACACCTGGCCTGATCGGACGGATTGACCCTGCATCTGTTGCTGCTGGCTTACGGACGTCGCCACAGCACCACCCTCTATCAGGGAGGTTTCTTTTTTTAAAGTCACCACTACGGTCAAATTTGATTTCTTCTCTGCTGCGTTTGAGACAGGCTGAGACCGGCTGTCGTGCGTCTGGCAGGATTCCATGATGCCAGCGGTGTCTCTTTGTAAAGTCACGACTGTTGTTAGCGTGACTGTCCTCTCTGAGTTGGGGGAAGGCAAGTCTTGGATAACCTCGCTGTGTTTGTGATCAGTAGGAAGACCAGGGAGATCTGAATTGGGCTTGTTTTCTTTTTGTAAAGCCACACCACTGGGTACATCCATCTTCGTCTTTAGTGGCGTTTGGTTTGGTGTAGGTTCCTGATGACCCACTTCCTTCACATTTACGTGGCCAGGATATATTCGATCAATGGCGAGGACATTCTCCTTTACACGCGATACAACTGGTGGCAACTCCATATTTTCTGCCGGAGAAACGCGTGACGTTGGTACCTGTTCAATCAGCTCCTTATCGTCCTTTGTCTGAGCAGCACCCGAAGAACCACTTTCAGACACGGTGGCTCCCCGAGGTCCATTTGATGTCAACTGTTTATCAAGAATGTCTTCTTCTGTGGTGCATGGAGTAGATGGAGTAGATAACAGGCTGGCTGGTGTTAATAGGTCAGGAAGTTGTGTTAGCTCGGCGAGAGATTCATCAACCACCTGTGAGGTATGAAGCACCCTCTCCACTCTTTGACATTGGGTATTTTCTGTCTCCGGAAGATTCTCATTTGAGAGCTGCGCAGTGTCATAATACATATATACCTAAAATCAGAAAGGGTGAGGCTGCATCATCCAGCAATTATGAAAGAGGTTTTCGTCAGTGTATGACTCTGGCTCTGCTAGTGCAAAGCAAACTTGTTAAACTTTAAAATGCCTAACTTTAATCACAGAAATTATAAACCTGAAAAAAATGACAATTAGTTTAGGTCCATGTAAAAGTGAAGTTAGTTATGGTGTTAGTACGTGGCATACCACTGTATGTGTGCATGCATGTGTGCACAGCAGTGTTGGGCAAGTTACTCAGTTACTTATAACTCCTTAAAAAAGTAATACTATTAACTTTACTTATTACTGGGTATTAGAAGTAATTAGTTACGTTACTAGTTACATTACTGTATTACTTTCACAATCACTACCCCTCGCCCCTTCAGAAAAATTACACATTTTATAATTTAATCCTCTTTATTGGAACAATAATGAACATTAGGAGTCAACAATCAGCCAAAGTGAAAACATCACAGCCTCTCAAACCAGATGATTGGAAAGGTTGGTTCAATTAGCCTACCCTAAGTTTGCTAGGACCAGAAATCTCGTTCTAGCAACGCAGCATTACTTTGAATAGTAGTTGTAATATTACCACTTTGTAAAAAGTAATTCATTACATTACTAGTTACTGGAAAAAGTAATAACATTACAGTTAGTTACTGCCCAACACCTGTGCACAGATGTGTTAGAATGGAAATGCGACAGGTCAGCCAACGCAAGGCAATTCTATTTGCATTATTAATTAACAGGCACCAAGTGTGCGTCACAGCCGATGGCCGCACGGAGAGTATCCTTGATACCCAAGAGTGAAGCAGGTTTTTAGTAGCATAAGAAAGTGAGGCAGGTTGATCGTTGAGATTTACCACAAGGGAGAAATTCAATGATTTATACCCATGTCACACAGTAACATGAGAAGTTCCCATTAAAAGACATTGCTTTCATTTTTACACCTGGCATAACAATAATCTGTATAACGGTATTGTGCAGATAATTTTCTGCACAATACTTTGTACATCTGTGTAGGTTAAAATATTAATGACAATATGACAAATTTGGTCTGTGAAATAGTGGTATAGTTTAACAGCCATTCAAATATCTGAGACAGCAAGTGAGTTTCAAGTGAGAGAGCGTGAAATTAATTTAGATTAGAAACCAATTCAGCAATTCAGTTAACATGATTCACATTTCAGATTAGTAAAATATTGTATACTGCTAAAATAAAAGATTTAAAGTGGCTCTGTATTCTACCACTAGATGGCACTAAGTGAAACACTCACACTCAAACCAAAACAAATGCATCATGGGCCACACACACACACCCACACACACACACGCACACGCACACACACACATGCACTAACATGCACTTGCGGCTGGCCCAGATATGCTAAGAACAGAAATGCTAGGATTACAACATACGCGCGCGCACGCACGCACGCACGCACGCACGCACGCACGCACGCACGCACGCACGCACACACACACACAGGGAGTGTGATGTCACTCTCTGCTCAGGACACCATTACTTCACTATGTCTTTTCATAAACAGCAGTTGCTTTAGCTGCTATATTAATGCTTCTAATATTGTATAGTATCATATAGAGCACTTTTAAATCTAGTTTTTAGTAAGAAATACGCTTGTACATAGGTTATGTTAGTATTAGTCCAGTTCAATTGACCCTAAAACCAAAAGAATCTGATATTTTGATACAACGGCTTGGCGTGGACATCCAATGTTGGATGACTAAAATACTAAATATTGGCTGGCCAATAAAAAAACAACCCCATGATCCAAATACATTTTAACAGGGTAGAAGACCCCAGGTTTGATCCTTTTTTGCTCTGGAGTTCAAATCAGATTGTCTTGTGTTTGAACACATTCACACGTTAGTGCACAGTGCAGTTAGTGACTTCCTTTTACCTTGGGGTCAATCTCTTGGGTCTGCGGGTCAGTGTCTGCAAGGTCAACCAGAGGCCTGCCCCCTACCTCACGCACAGTGCATTTCTGAAACACCTGTGGAAAGGGCAAAGGTCACCAGTGGGCTGTAGGAAGAGGAATTCCTTTTCTTTTCATTTAGTGTTTTCTTTTCTATACTGAACAAAAATATAACCACCTTTTTTCAGCCAAACTGCAGATTCAATAGTGGCCTTTTATTGTGATGAGTCCCAGACACAACCGAGTCATTGTGTTTAATACCAGCTTAAATAAACAGTATAAACACCCACCGCATGTAAAGCAGCAATCAGCAGTGTTAATTACGTTAACGAAATTAACACAGTACATTCATTACAGTTAATTCCGTTAACGAAATTAACACAGGAGCCATAATGTACCTGCAGTTCCTTCTTGAACATGCCGTCCTCCGCGGCGTCCGTCCCCGCAGCATTTGCTGTGGCGGCCGGAGGCTCCGGCTCTGGGCGAGTGTGGTGTTGAGGCGGTTTGGGCTTCACTTCGGGGGGCTGCCTGTAAGGTTTGGGCTTTATCTCCGGGGGCTGCCGGGGCGTCTTGGGCCGGGGCGCCGCCGGCGGAGCAGTCCCCTGCTCCTTCCTGTTTCCGTCCTGAGGAGGACGGGGGAGACGCGTTAGATGAAAACACGTGTTAATGAGAGAGGCGACGCACACACGCAGCTAAACATGCTAGCGCATTAGTAGCTAGGAGACGCTTTGGAGGATTTCTCTTGACTTAGAGGTACAGTAAGTAATTCCTGAGAACGCTTGCTAAATTCTTGAACTCATCCATCCATCCATCCATCCATCTTCTCCCGCTTATCCGGAGTCGGGTCGCGGGGGCAGCAGCTTCAGTAAGGGAC
>JAODUK010065492.1:0-17137 GCA_027564635.1 Typhlichthys eigenmanni
TGTGTGTGAGCTCTCTCTCTCTCTCTCTCTCTCTCTCTCTCTCTCTCTCTCTCTCTCTCTCTCTCTCTCTCTCTCTCAGACTCGTATTCCAGTCTACACCACACATTGCCCCGCTGGCACATCAGTCCAGAACATGGTCCACTGGGCCCAGGTAACGGGCGACTCTAGATCTGTGTTTCCTGCATAACGTTATTGACGCTCACTGATTCAAACGGTTGTGCTCCCAGGCGGTCAGAGGAGGCAAACTGATGGCCTACGACTACGGCACCATAGGAAACATGGCCCATTATAACCAGGTGAGGCCTACTGTAGCTGCTTAAGTAGGGATTAAGTAACACATTTTTACCTCAACGGGAGAGGTGAGTCACTGTAGTGTTCATGTCCAGTCTGCCCTCAGTCCAACGTGAGAAGATGAAGAACCGGACATATTGGGTACTGCGTCCCCCCATTAGTTTATGGTTACATTCTAACTAAGCATATGAAAAATATGTATTTCCAGAGAATCAATTTGCACTGGTAGAAAGGTATTTATAAAAATAGATTGATGATTGTATTATTCCTGCCCGAACAAGGAAGTATATCCTTGTGCAAGTCTTCTATTTATATCTGTGTATCTAAGAGAGTGTTAATATGTAGTCTTGGTTAATGTTCAAGGCATATCAAATAATGTATTTTTTGGTGAATCTGTTTACACCAACATTGTTCTAGTGAAATAGTTTGTTCATGTCTAAGACGTAGTCATAAACATAGCTAATTCCAATGCCCTTTCTACAGCTTGATACAGGGAGCCTAAATTGATTACATTTTATGCTGAACTTGCAGTTTCTTCAGTACTGGCAAGTAAACAGCTGTAAATGCAAACAGGGCATATCACTGACCTTGGTTGGACAATTCAAAGTGACTAGGTAGCCTGCAAGCTGTGCCATTCCATATGGCATTTATTATATTGTTTGCCTGTGCCTGTAAGGCTGCCCCCTAATTGTTTGGGATTTCCTAATGTCTCTGCGACCTCTCGGTGACTACTCCACTCCAGTCCACCCCGCCAGAGTACCACGTCAAGGACATGAAGGTTCCTACAGCTCTGTTTACTGGGGGGCGCGATTACCTGTCGGACCCGAAGGATGTAGCTGTCCTGCTTACTCAGGTTTGTCTTACAGACTTGCTTGTAAATACTGTATGACCGTGTGTCAATATATTAGGCCTAGGTCCTTTGTGTTACCTGTAGGTACACACACACACACACATTTGTCATCCTTGTTACGGTTGTGGTGCTGCCTGAACTACTATTAAATATAATGTTAAGAGTTTAACAAACTGATTGAGTAGTCCTTTAGAGCTGTTGTGGGCAGCTGGCAGCATAAATTACTTGGTACTATTCTTTTCCCCACACACATTCAAATATGATTATAAATTGGACCAATTAATATCGACATTGGATATAAAATATAGGGACACGTATTCATATATCTGTCTACTATTTATTCAGGTATCCAACCTGGTTTTCTATAAGCCAATTGCACACTGGGAACATCTGGATTTCATCTGGGGCCTTGATGCACCTAAGGAAATGTACCCAGATATTCTGAACCTACTTAAGCTGCACGGCTAAACCTGATACCTCTCCCTGCTTACTAACATGTCTGATTTTGGAATCAGTTGACATTGCAGACTTTACACAATAGTTTTTCATCACAAATATTTTCTGTGTTACCCTAGCAATGTCCTTATCAAGGATAGTTTGTTATGCATTTAGTTTGTGTTATGCTTCAAGTAGATTTTGTTGAACATGAATGCGTTCTACTTTAATACTTGAGCATGTTGACCCTGACTAAGGTAATTCGTTACCCACTGTAGCAGTCTTGTTGTGCGTTGTTTATCATCTGAGAACAGGACAGAGCTCCTGGACACAAAATTGTCACTTTGGTTGTCTTTTAGCATTTCAGTTCTAGAGCAGAACTACAACAAAGCCATAACATTCAAGTCCACTACAGTCTCTTGTCTCAAATGGTTTCAGGTGCAAAAGATAATTCTGAATGTGAAAGTGTTTTCTGAAAACTGTAATGCTGTTTTAAGTGTATCGTGATTTTTTTACTTTTCAAGCTTCTTATGTCTTGTGACTGTAGACTTTGAATGATAATTAAATAATGATTTTAAATAATTGTCTGTAATTTCTATACATAAACCTATACAAAATAAAAAATATAAATTGCAAGAGTATTGAATACAGCTATAGATACAGTACACACAAAAGCCATATACATTACTGTCTACTGTAAATTAAACAGTCGGATTCCCCTGGTCCGCACCAGTTCAAAGGCAGCTGCTAGGCTGGCTTAGAACTGCCTACTGTAGGTAGTGTCTAAGATGCATGCTGTTTGACAGAAAAACTAAGTGAAGTTTACACAGATTACATTGATTATGCTTGTCATATCGCCCTCTGGTGGCTCATTTGACAAGTATGCACGCTACACTGATTTGTAGTCTGCCCGGTATTGTTGGAACTAGTTCTATTGGTGTTTGGTCAATTGATTGGGTGACACAGATTGTCTGTATTAATTAAAGTAGGTATTTTAACACTGACTATAATTGGTACAATACCTATGTGAGGGTGTTATTGTAATTATACACTATAAGGCAGCAGTACAGTATACTGTATATTTTAATCACTTGTTAACATGTATATACAAATTTTAGACAAGAAAATGGTTTGTTTTGTAAATATAGCAATTTTTGAAAAATGTTTTACTTTATGACTAGTTAAGGCTAATCAGGGAATCACATTTCAAATGGCAGAATGTGTCTTCTGGAAGAGTTTCAGATGCGTGTTGATTTACCGGGCTGTAATACCGTAAAGTCCGTCTGTCCATGTCAGTTCACTAGTTCATCTTGTTAAGCATTACGATGATTTTCTTAAACCCCAGTTTGATAGCAATGTCCAGTGCTGTCTCTCCTTTCTGTAAATAAGATTTAATATTTATATTAAACATATACTGTGGAATAGAATAGAATAGAATAGATGATTCTCTATAAGAGGGGAGCCATTCCAACACTGTTTCTCTCTGCACTATATTTATATATTTAATATGAATATTGAGTTGTACGTACATTGTTCTTTATTGTGGTGCTAGCATTTTTCTCCAGCATCAGTGGAACCAGCCTTTGGCTCTTCCTTTGGACCACATAGTGAAGGCCTGTGTTACCTTTCTGTGATATAAACAAAAAAACGTGGTAATATTCAAGATATACCACAAACATACACCACAATGAACATGAACCCAGTTACACTCACGTTGTCCACAGCATCAATGTCCACTTTAGCATCCAATAATGTCTTCATTAATGTCAAATTCGTCCTCTGTTTCTCTCGCTATAGGCAGTCAAAGACATACAGTAACAGAAGATGCAAAGTTATGGGCAGGGGATAATGAATGTTCATGCGTTGAGCTTTCATTGCGTCACTTGACGGACATGGTAGATCAACACCTCCAGACATTCAACCATTATACTAAATTATATTCTACAGTAATGTATTACCATAATGAAGTATCCCACAAGTAAAATGGGCATTAGGATTATGATCATTAGGTAATCCAGGAAGGAGAATGTCCTCCTGGCTGTATAATGGAGACACGTCCTCTTTTTCTGATGGGAGGAAATGGGGTTGAGAAGTTAAGAGGAGAAAAAAAAACTTAGATACTAGGTCATCGTTACATCATCCATTCAGTCATACACTAATCATTGCTCAATGTTGTTTAACCTCACATCATGTGCCAGCATGAGCTTTTTGAGACACTAACACACACACACACACGTCAAGTTCCTGTTAGGATCAGTGTTCTGACCCATCTCATCAGTGCAGTATTGTTTCTTTAGTGTCAGTTTACGTTGTTCCTTATATTGATGTCGGCGTGGTTCTTCAGCAAGTACTGGATGACCTTGAGGTTGCCCGAGCGACAAGCAGCGATGAGTGGGGTGTCGCCTGTGTTTGCGTCCTGGATGTTGAGGTTTCTGTGGTCTTGTTTGAGAAGGTGGAACAGTCGGTGCAGGTCGCCATCATAGGCTGACTGACAGGCCGGCTAAGAGGACATCGAGGAGAGCAGAATATGGAGGGGAGGTTATGAATAGGTAATGAGAAGGTAGGAGGAAAGAAGACCGTAAAGGAAATAATCAGATTCTATTTATTACCCAAGATGTACAACTATCTTTAACTATTGTGACACAAAAGTAAATTCATAAGTATTAACTGCTTTGTATTTGTTATGAGTAATGCATCCTCATTCACACACACAATCCTGTTGAAAGCAGAGTAGTAGGCTGACTATGACACGTGAGATGTGTAGAAACAGGTCATACTAGACTCAATTACTACAGTACATTACTCCACCACACCCATTTCTTATCTCTCCCTCTTTCTCTGCTAAATAAATAATCCCTGACCTTGCTTAAAAGTTTACCCATATCTTAACTAGGTCATTTGGATTCGCTTTCGTTAGTTCTGGGTTCTAAAATCACCTACGATCAACAAAATCACAGACAAATAGCTTCCTTATGAAACAATAAGACAACTTTAATAATCATCACTTCACTTTATAAAGCGGTTTGGTGTTCCTTTTTTTTACAAGCATACAGCAGCAATGTGATTCTGCTAAATTACATTCCAGTATAGCACCATGTAGGTGTGATATATAAGGCCAACATCCAATTTCTATTTTATATAATAGATTTCAGGTTTTTGACTAATCCCATATGTAACTGAAATAATTATTGTCCAGGCAGTTATGGCTTTGTACATTTTATTATTTAACATGATATTGGATAAGCTGTGTTTATTATTTTGAAATAAGAAGTGGGATAACACCTGCTCCACAACATTCCATAGTACATGGTTGTATGAAACTGGCAAACTGCCAACCAACTAAAGCCAAATGCCAATAAACATTATGCATTGTCTTCATGTATTCACTTTCTTTTCTTATTCTGAACCAAAAAAGTTATAACCTAAAGATAACCGCGGATGCTGTAGACTCCTTGGGTAGACTATGTTTAGTTGTGCCATAGGTAGGCTTAGGCTACAGGGCAGGCAACACTAGTAGCAGGGCTAGAAGCCAGGTAGGGTAAAATGCTATGCATTTTCTGCGATTTGCAACGAATTAACAGGAGCCGACATTGCAAAGTAGGACAGAATATAACTTTTTACTTTTGGCAGAAAAGCCCAGCAAGATTTGTAGTCTACCGAGAAGATAAGATCTAATATGCCTGTCAATCCATAAACGTACAGTACCTCTGAATACACCATCCCCATGTCAGTTCTCGTGACGTGTTGTAGGCTACTATCGTGAGTTGCAGCGTTTTCCTCGAAAGATCAATCCACGCACCTGGACAAGTGAAGTAGCCTGCCTAGGCTGTTTCTTAGTCCCGAAAATGTAGCTTTATATTAGTTTTTTAATCAGTTCAAACAGTATTAAGGCCTATTCTTAGTTAGTTGATACTTTTTCGATGTCATTCTGTTTCCGTTTGAGTAGGCTGTGAGGTGTGGTTTCGTGGCAATTTTTATGTCCAAGGTATGCTGGGGGTTGTGGCGAGTTTAGACAGTCACAGGAATATTCACAAAGGCTGTATGCATCGGGTAAGCAAACCATCAGATGAGTAGACAATCCAATTCAATATTTTGTATGTGTATGTATTATTATTATTTGAATTAACGTGGTACAATTAACAGATTTCACTGCACTGGGCTATTAGGCTAGAGGACGTAAGGAAATAATTATTATTTCATCCAGAATCCTACCATTAGGGGGTGCTATAGTGTGCGAAATCGGATAGGCTACAGAAGGCTACGATTTCTCAAATTGAAAATCTCAGTAGTAGGCAGTTCTTCACAAGTACAACACTATATTGTGCAAAGTGCAAATTATGTGTAGGTTATTTAAAGCAACATATAGATTATAGGTTAGCCTATAATTAGTCCTAAACATGTTTTGTGCGCAACTGCAGACAGTGATTAACACAGCTTAATGTTTGAATTTCTTGTATGATAGCTCTCACCAGACAACTTTACAATTTAAGTGTAGCTTTTTATCTTAAACGTTGCTTCGTTTCCCTCAATATGCTACCGGATAGAGGTTCTCACTGTGACGATCGTAGTAGTAATTAGTATTCTATTATTTTACAGTGTTTGTCTGTCTGCGATGGGTGCGTGGGTCCACCGTCCACTTGCTTCAGCCCGCCCCATTTAAAATGACAGGATCACCGATGTGTCAGATGGAAGATTTGGTCATTTTGAAAGAGTCAACCATTTCGAACGTGTTAGGCGATTGAATGAAACTTAAACACAAAGTCAGCCTCACAGGCACAACAATTTGATTTTACCTTTTTAGATCTATTATAAAGCATGGTGACAGCTGAGAGCTCATGCACTGCAACAAAGAAAACACACTAAAAACAAAAAATGTATTACACATTTGTGACACATGGCTGACTCATTAATGACCAATCTAGAGTAGCCTAAGATCTGTCCTCGCGTTCTTGCAAGACCATTCTCAGAAGGACACTTGGCAAGAACGTACCACTCAAGAACACAAGTACGTACCTGGTGTTCTTGGAATGGAGAAACTTGAGTAACCAAATTGTCAGTTTTGGAAAATTAGCTAGCTAAAATTAAAGTTTGTATTCATTTTTAAACATTTTGCATGATTCAGATTCAGCAAGAAAAATTTTTGAAAAAAATATGTTCTCATTTTGTGTAGGCTAATTGCAGTGTTTCTTTAATATGACGCATTGCCCGTTAAGCAGGGTAATTCGTGCTAACATTCACATAAATAAAGCATGTGCTATAAATATGTCAAGTTATTTTAATGGCTTAGTTGGTGGTCTACTTTTATACATGGCACATAGGCACATTACATCTTATTGTTGGCCCAACAACTACATACAGTATTTTCTACCATATGTGATACATATTATCTACCATGTAGTAATTGCAATACAAGAACAATATATTTCTGGTCCTAGCAAACTTAGGGTAGCCAAAGTGAAAACATTGCAGCCTCTCAAACCAAGTTTGGTTTGAGAGGCTGCAATGTTTTCACTTTGGCTGATTGTTGACTCCTAAAGTTAATTATTGTTCCAATAAAGATGATTCAATTCTAAAATGAGCTGACTACACAGATTGTCATTGATCTGAAGGGGCGAGGCAGGGTAGTGATTGTGAAAATAATATGTAACTAGTAACGTAAAAGTAATAAGTCAACTAATATTATTACTTTTCGAAGTAGTAATAAGAAAATAGTAATATTGCTATTTCTAGGTAACTTGTCCAACACTAGTTTTGACACAATATTTTCTATATTGGCAATTTTATGTATTTGTACCTCGTATGCGCTTGTCGGCCACCGTATTGAAGGCCACCTAGTGGCTATAAGCGGTAAGAGTTACTATTCACAATCTCGCCCAGTGAAAGGTATGAAATTTCAATGAACGCTTCGTTAGGAATCGCACATACACTACGGTAGTAACTGCATGGCAGCACGTTGATTCAGCAAGCCTTCTCTGCTGCCATCATCATTTACACGGCAACAGCAGCGGCGCTAACATCCAATCTGATTCTCCAGCCTTATGGTTGTACATAAATCTTCACTTTTCATCTTTTACTTGGTAAGTTTTCCCCTACACTGTGGCTCAATGCGGTTTGTGAATTTGATTTAGGAGTGTTTAGATTTTTGAACAGTATACCTAACGGTAGGCTACTGTAGCCTATGATATTTGTATTGACAGGTCTCTTCTCTCACAGTAGCATGTCTGTCACAGCACTGTGGCAGCAGTGATGCCGGGCAGGTTGTGGGACTGAACCTAGCGAACAAACTAGTATGTGTTTTTGCTGCTTCCATTCATTATTGGCATTTTACTAACTAGGTAACGAAGGCAGTGGGTTACTGTGGTACGCTCCACAGAAAATAACTGACAAAGCTTCCCCTCCTGTATAACAGTGCGTTAGCACAATGAAGCGTGACTACCAGGCACATTTTATTATTAGTCACAGGAGGCTGAAAAAGCATGAGTTCAAAACCTCGTGTTCTGTGTTTGTGCGCAGGTGCATGAATGTGGAACAGCAGCATATTTCAGTATTATAAAGGAGTGCAATAGGTGCATTCCTTTTACTGTAGTAATGGGACACTTGTTCTGAAATGTGTAGCAATGTTTGTGTGTCTTTTTAAAAGAAAATAGGTGTTTGCAGGCTGTACTTATTGTAAGGCTATATTGGGAAATAACAGCATGGCGTGCTGTAGAACCGTATGTGTCTTGTTTTCTTGTTCTCTAGTCTTTATGAGCTGTTCAGCACTGTCTGACTGCTAGCTCTCTAGTTTGCAGGCTTACTGATTGACTGACTGGATAGTGGCTGCCTGCTAGTATAGCTGTCTGACCCACTTCTCTTCTCAAATTTTGATCAAACTCCTCATCCAAGTTATTATGAATATTGAAATACACAGCGGGTTACAGCGCTTTTGGACATAGTTGAATTGAAACAGCTTTCTTTGCATCACATTGCACACATAAAAACCAATAGGCCCACTTCGTGGTTGTTTGTACCATCCTACAAACGTTCAGCAAAAAACGACAGGAAATATCATATGGCATGACATTATCATAGATGGAATTCTTTCACATTTTATTTGGTGAAAAGCTGCCATGCAAGAATAACCAAGAATATCCTTTAGGCATAACAATGTTATACAATTCTGTCGACACTGACAGTGACTTCAATATCACTTATCAATTCTAGTCTGTCCATTTATTTTTTTCTATCTTTCGTTCTCGAAAACTCCCCAAGTCCTGCCAGTCAGGAACTGTGTTTCTGTGTAGTAGAGGGATGATGATAAGATGAAGGAAAGTCCAGACGAGAGAGAGAGTGAGAGAATGGGAGGAGAGAACTGAACGGAAGGGGGGAAATGAAGACACATGAACAATGGAGAGACATTGTTGAGATTTCAAATTCAAACTGCACTTTTTCCCCCCTGGCAAACAGTCAAGAGCAAAGTATAGCCTTTATTCATCATACATCTTTGGAGGTTTAAGTGATTGTCAAAATCAGGGACAAAATCAGGGCCAGGCCCCCTCATGAGTAGTACAAGGCTTTTTGGGTTCAGTGGGGAGAACAGTTTTAATTTAAAGTATTTAATGAAAGATGTTGTCACGTTGCACGGAGGTAGGGACCCAAACGCTAGACACGTAGATAATTTAAACAAGGTTTATTTACAAAAAGAAACAAAAGGCAGGAACACGGGGAACAACGCGACATTGACATAACATCAACAATTACCGACACGACTGGGAAAAACACTGGGGCTAAATACACAGGTAGACCAGACATGAAGACAGACCATAGGCTAACAACAACGAGGGACATGTGCAGCACATCAGACGTGATTACACAGACACAGGTGGAATTAACGAGACTGGGAAACACAGGGCAGGGAGTGACGGGCAAACAGGCCTGATATACAAGGTAAACACATGAAGTGACAAGACTGACACAGGACTGGGATCACGAAACATTACAGATGTGTGTTTATATTGCTAAACTTTTCTGTTTTGCTATTAATTAAAGAACTGGTTCATAAGGGGGTTGTAAACATTGAACCATGTCTCTCCCCATCATCTTTCATTTCCACTCTTCTTTCTCTCTCCATTTATGCTCTCTCTTGTCATTTGTACTCTTAGTCTTATTATCTCACCCACTTTCCTGTATGTTTCCAGCCCATACTCTATCCTAGCTCATCCTCACAGCTCTCCAGCTTTTCACTCACTCCTCTTCATGTATCACACTGCTTCCTTCCTCCAGACCACCACCAACAGTGCTGTTAGCTTTATTGTATCGGTTGCCGTGGTAACGCGTGAAAGCATAAGGAGTAGGCTGAACAGATTGAGCTGACAGACCGTTTTTTGTTACTTTTGCCACCAGGGGCTGGCCCTTTTTAGGAAAAGTGTTGTTTTTATATGTAATTTTTACATATAAAAAATATATTGTTTTATATGTAAAAGTTTATTTTGTATCTGGTGTTATGTTAAAGATTATGTTTAGCCACCTCTGCTTTATGTTATTTGTTGAGTCATTTTATTGTGGGATTTATGGTGCTACAGCGATGAAGTGAAGGTCTTTTATAAAAGTTGGTTTGGCTTTTGAATTTGAAAAATTAGTGAATATGAGCTCTGCTATACCGGCTTCATTGGATGTATTACACTTTAGTGTTTTGCACAGGACTGCAATCTAAGTAATTCTTCTCTACCTCATATTGCAATTTGAATATTTTAATGTTTTGTGTGTGTGTGTGTGTGTGTATATATATATATATATATATATATATATTTATTTACAAACAACCTTCTGGCCATTTAATAATTTAAGTCCTGTCCTGTTTTATCTTTTCCTCTCTGGTGGTAAGTATGACTCAGTAAGGGGAGGGGGTGCTGCAGCCTAGGCTGCAAAACCCAGTAGTTACTTGTTGTCATGACAACAACAGAAAGTCTTGGAGGTCATGAAGGCATATTGCTGAATATATTGGTGAAATATCATGTTGTGGTCCTTTAAAAAAAAAAAAAACTTATTAATTATTATACTACTAATGTGTTATTCAGTGCTTGTACAGTAGCACTATCCTACCACACGCCAATTTTATTTGACTTTAGGAAACACAACAAACAAAAAAACAACAAAACACTTGCACACTTTAACCATTGCCCTCTTATACCATGTCATTTCCATCCAGCGGACAGTATTATTGTATTGGATCTTCTCCAAATCTGCACATGTATACAGTAGGCTACTGTTGTCTAAGTCAGACCACAAATAATACATCCAATACAACCTTTAGGGAGGGCTTAATTGATGCGACACAACAGATAAATATGGGCCACCGATATCTTATTTATTATATCTAATATTTCTTATTATTAGAACAGTGGTCAATACTCCCATGAGTGGACCGCATTTTGAAATTCCTCAAGAGTTAGTCCAACTCAGAATGGCTCAAAATATAAATGCATTGTGTTTTTGAGAGGCCTAGTCAAAGTCCTGGCTTGAACTCCACTGAGATGCTGTGGCAGTTCTTGTTCACTGAAATACAGGAATTCTGTGAGAATGGGCCAATATTCCTTCACATCCAATTATAGGAAGAGTTTGATAATGACGATTTGATGATGCGAGCAGGTTCAACTAATATAATATCAATGTAAAATAAATATACATTATATAATTATATACTGTATATTATATTTTTCTTTGGGTTAACTTTCTTTTAGTTACATTTTGTATGGAGATCTGAAACCTTTCAGTGTGACTAATATGCAGAAATTGAGGAAATTGGCAAGGGGCAATTTGGGCACATACATGGCATTGTACATTAATAAACGGGATATAGAGGGAGGGAGGTGAGAACCAAACAGTGGAAGGTGTGATAGTTAGAGAAGCTGTGAGGGAAAATAAATAAGGCAAAGAGGTGTGAAGCATCACACTCATGGCTGGTAGAGCTATGTCAACAACATTTTGGGGAGACAGAGCAGGGGAACTTCTGGGGTGTGTGTGTGGGGCAGCGAACCCTCTTGCATTATGTGATAAGGGATCTTTGTTTACTTTCTTTACCTAACTGCTCAATGTCTGTCTGCCATTCTAAATGGTTGTGGTTTCATCTCCCACAGTGAAGCATCATGGGAGGCGTCAGATGGATGGGCTGGGTGTGGACTGACCAAAAGCTGTGACACACACACACACACACACACACACACACACACACACACAATATTACATAATGGACCAAGGCTTCAGTTTCAATGCGCTGGTGAGTGTATTGTAATTCATTCTTGTTAACTTCGAGCTCAAATCAAAACAGTATCGCTCCGCGGTCCTGCACGGTGGCACCTCACACGTCGAAATGCTTTGCGAAGCAAAGCGTAGTGATATGGCTTTGTTGATGTGATCGGCGTTCGCCACTTTGCTTATGTTCCTATTTACGGAGCCAGGACTGTGTAGGACACGCACAGAAAATGCTAAGCTAGTGAAATGCGAGGAGATATTTGTTGAATTTGACCAAAAGTGTATTGGCTTACATTTAGCTTGCAATTGCTGACTATACCTTTAATTTACTACTATAGCAAATGTCCTAAATGTATCGCAATTAAAATGGTTTTGCAGTAGTCTCGTAGAGTATGATACCTAAATATTAGGTAGTTCAGCTTTAAATAAACATTATAAGCTAAGCTACAAGTCAAGAGTTCTGCTAAAATCTCCGGGCTAGTCCCCATTCTATTATTCATTATTATCCAGTCATATTTAATCACTATTTTATCAAAGTTTTATCAGAAGTCTTTTGTGTGCACATGCCACTGTACATAGAAGGGTGTGACCTTACTGAGACAGTGTTTGTAATGATTGTGCATTATTAGTACATTAGTCACAGAGTCAATACTACAAAATATATTTCAACTGTCTTCAAGTTCATTGTCTACAAAGAAATACGCCAATTTTGCTTAAATCATTTTAACCGGTCCTCAATCCTACGATACATGTTTGTCACACACCTGTGACCAATCATGTCCTGCAGTTATATTGAAGCCCCAAAGATATGTTCAGCGAGACAAATAAATAACGGACGCCCTACAGATTGTTGTCTTTCTCTCTATCGCTCCCTCCTTCCATACCTCGGTCTTCATAAATCTGAATTATTCTTCTTATTATTACAGTCATTATTCTGTCTTCCTGCCATCCGTCCATCTATGCATATAATCATGTACTGATCCACCTGTCCTTTACCCACCGCTTACATGCTAGTCACTAAGTGAGAGAGAGAGGCGGATGTGCCTTCTCTCTTGAATAGAAGCGAGGACACACGTGCTTAAACACACACACCCATTCACACACAAATGCGTGCACATGCGTGCGCACGCGTGCACACACACACACACACACACACACAGAGTGAATAGAGCGCGGGCAGGAACAGAGAGCTTCTCTTTCTCTCACTTCTCTCTGTGAAGAAGGGCAGACAGAGCTTCTAGTAAGAGTGAGAACCAGATGTATCTAGCAGCTGAACCACACCAAAATAACCCCACCTCCGTTTAAATCTAGGCTTCTCTAACCAAATGTGCTTTAGTTGAATGTCATCTTGCTCTCTTTTTGTCTAAACACAGAGGGAAAGCTCTGCCGAGCTTGCCTACACAGTATCTGCTAATACATTAAGTAACTAATTAATGCATGAAAAAGATGCTCCTGTCCTATTAAACCCATTTTGTATCTTCTAGTCAAGTTCATCATAGCTGTATTCATAGGTTTGTCTTTTCAAACACATGTCATAAGTACTAGTATTCTCTCCCTGCTTTTGGTGTATATTTCCCACATAAGAAGTCATTTAAAATGACCATACATAAGTGTGAATGTTTTACAAACCTGCTGTTTTGGCCAGCTTTACTTCAACATACTGTCTGTGTACTGTGGTAAACCAACTGCTTTAACACTACCATTAGTTTTTTTATCCCTATTTAATCATGACTTTGTAGCCATAGGTATTTTACATGCAGTATATTCTATTAATGGGCATACGTTCATAATGCCTGAGCAAAGTCACCTTTTGACTCGCGTCGACATGGCGTCAGTCAGTTTAAAGCAACGGCATTTCTCCAAAAGCCTATTGTACAACACCTCTCTTTCATCTCCCGTGGCGCCCGTGCGGCATGGCGGCAGAAGAAGCTGGCAGCTGAGCCGGACTACACAGACGTATCTCTGTCTGCGGTGGAGCGCGTCAGAGCGCTGGGGAAGATGGGCTGCAGCGTGGAGCTCAACGAGGACATCACCCCCAGACGCTACTTCCGCTCCGGAGTGGAGATGGAGAGAATGGCCGCGGTTTACCTGGAAGAGGGCAGCCTGGAGAACGCTTATGTGCTTTACAACAAGTTCATCACGTAAGGCTTGGCTTGGTATCGTGTAGTGTTTTGTCCTTATTGTCTTACAGTTTACTATTATGTTGTCTCTTCATTGGTTTCCATTAGCAAGTCTTGATTGTGTATGCATGTGTTTTGTGTAGTCTGTTTGTAGAGAAACTGCCCAGTCATAGGGATTACCAGCATTGCAGTGTCCCAGAGAAGCAGTTTATCATGAAGGTAATGATACACAGTACATCTTCTTTGATTAAGACCAAACAACCCAACCAAACAAAGACTATTTGAAACGGAAAATGTGTTGTATACATCTGCTTTTCATTTTTCAAATCTTTAGGATAAAGTTCCCTTTTAATTGTTGCTATAGGCAGTGCACCAGAAAATCACGCTTTCACTGAAGTTGGTTTCCCCCTCTTGCTGTGTTACTGTATTCTAGAAGCTACAAGACGTGGCCTTTCCCCGCAAAGAGGAGTTAAAGAAAAAGCTTCAGGAGAAATACAACAGGGAACACACAGAGTACCTCAGAACACAGGTGTGTGCGTGTTTGTGCGTGTGCACATGCGTGTGTGTGTGCGCGCGCGAGTGTAATAGGAATATTCTATCAGTCTTATGACCTATTCACTGCTCAATACTGTTTCATAGTTATGCCCCCTTGTGGCCGACAGATCATTTGGCAAATGCATTAGTTTCGATTCTCAAAAGTTGACATCGGTATATACATTGGTATATGCCTGCACAGAAATAGAAAGAAGATACATTAATATATTGAAATGCAACTTGTAACACACCAGATTTGTACACGGATAGATAACAAATAATATTGTTTATTTATTTACTGTTTAACATTATATAAAATATGTATGCAATTTGTTAGAACTGCCTTTTTAATTATACATTCTGAGCTTTTGTGCTGACAGTAATATACTGTACACCTTGCAGTTTAATCTCACATGCGGATGTTGCTTTTAACCTTTTTGTCTGTCTATCTGTCTTCTGGCGCTGTGTGTTACCTTGGCTTCAGCTGTTAATACTATGGCCCATGGTATTCTATCTTACACCTGGCGCAAAGCGGGAATACAAGTGTCTTTGCTAGTTTCAGACCGATGCAGTTGTCATTTTCTTGTCCAGCGCCCACGTTGTTTAAATGGCAAATACAATTGTCAACGTTATTATTGCCTATGACGGGTGCACAACGTACGTACACTCTGCTTAATACACACACAGGGAAGTGCATGAGCGCACAAACATGCAAAGGATAAAAAAAATCACTAGCATTAATGTGAACATATTTTATGGAATTGTGTTGTTGCCTAGATGGTTGGTCTGCTCCAGCGCATGAAAGCATGTCTGGATTTTTAAAGGGAATGGGAGATGACACTGATTATTTTATCATATGTTACGTCCAAAACACACCCATGGCTAATGACGACAGTAAGTACAACCCTTTTGAACCATGCGCCTGGCGCACTGACCGTTTATCCGTCATTAAATAGCAAAAGTGTATTCGGACACGCTTAATGCAGTTTGCGCCTTGCACTTTAGGCCATGCGCTTACTGTAATATTGTTAAAATAGTGCCCTTTATGTGTTTACAACACAGAGGCTGCAATAGTCATCTGTTGCACTGGAAGTGTGTCCTGTTTGTGTGTGTGTCATGGCGTATGTGACAGGACTATCCCAGCATGGGCATACAGCTTCTTATTCTCAGAATCAACTTTCCATTATCCAGTGAGATTATGAAGTACTGTACATGCTATTAGCCAAGTGTTTGTCACATAATGAGATTATTAGTTTGAATGGCAGCTCTATTTGTGGCTGCGAGCTCAGCAGATTGACACAAGTGAGGAGACAGGCAGAGTATCAGATGTTGTTTTTGCCAGGCTCAAATGGTTCTGTTCAGTATATAATATAGTATTTATAACACTAAATTGTTCCTGTAGTAAATCAGTCTGTTAGCTCGATGGGAATTGTTCATTGGCACGGTGTATATGTTGTAAGTATTATTTTGAAATTTAGATTATAATTTCACTGGTCCTATAGAGGAGTAAATTGATTTGTCTGTAAAAATCATTTGAACTGTTCATTGGCAAGGTTTTTTATGTTGTAAGCATTATTTGGGATCAATATTTAAATTTAACTGATTATTGATGATTATTTCTATAATTTTATACACACACACATCATCTAATTTCTTGCTTTTGTTGTATTAGTGCAAGTGTTAAAGGCAGGGTCAGTCATTCTCGAGAAGGCTTGCTAACTTTGAGCTCAAATCAAAACAGTATCGCTCCGCGGTCCTCTGCAGTGCTGCCTCACACATCGAAATGCATTGTGAAGCAAAGCGTCGTACTACGGTTTCGTTCATATGAGTGATGTTTGCCGCTACTGTATGTTTATGTTAGTATCATTTTGTATCTTTTAATACGTATCTTTTTAAACTCAAGCTAAATTTGTGTTTATGTGAAATGTAGTATGTGCAATAATCATAGAACTGGTAGGAATCCAAAAGAAGAGTACTAAGGCTGCTCAATTATGGAAAAAATCATAATCCCGATTATTTTGATCAGTATTTGATATCACGATTATTTACACAATTAATAGTATGCTTCTTCTCTCTCTCCACCATCTGAACTCATGCTGATTTTTAAATGCCACCAGATACCACAAACAGCACCTTGCCGAAATGTTATTCTTTTATTTTTAGCGACACGTTAAATCCAAAGTAGAGGTTGTGAATATTGCTACTATATACGATCATTTATTCAATGTAATACACAATAGTTTGATTAGATGGTATTAGCTACTGTCTGCTTGCGTTTGACACAGATCGAGCATGTGATTCAAGGCCTTAGCATACTACCAAATGCGTGGCCTCGCACAACTCAGACGCGGACCGCTCGGGCTGTTCCAAGCATACTTCACGGTAATGCATCGGCTATTTCTGTAAACAAAAAAATGCTTTGAAGTTAGCGATATTTAGAAGTACGATTTTTATGTGCACACATTGTTTCCTGTGAAAAATATTGGTGAAACTAAGGTATTCCCTGTATACGCTTAGAACTCATATTTGTGAGCTTAGTAGGACATCAATTACCATCTGTAGTGGCAGGGGCGCCGCCAGGAATTTTGGGCCCCATGACAAAAAAATTTAATTGGGCCCCCTCTGCGCAGCTGTTGTCACCACATCTCTAGGACCTAACTGTCCCATCAAAAGCTTT
>JAODUK010065503.1:0-17134 GCA_027564635.1 Typhlichthys eigenmanni
TTAATTTACCTAGGCTATTGAATGGGTCACCAAAACAATTGCCCTCCCAAATTTTTGGAGCAGGAGCCGTCACTGCACAATTCACACAACCATACATACAAGTAGCAGAACACCTCAGATATTTTGCAAAATGAAACATCTCATTCAATACTACGCTATCATTTGTAAAAAACACATGTTGTCACCATATGGCACACACATGGTTCATATGATCTGATTCTGTTTGAACGGTTGCGCTCAATCTAAAGCAATCTACAACACTTCTAACATTTCTCATTTTCTAATTATATAGTCTAGGTTACATTTTTCAGAGATATTGTTAGAATGAAGTACATTAATATATTGATCAAACACAACACATCAGTACTGCACACTGATGAAAACATATACAGTATTTCTCTCCACAATGTAAAATCAGACAATACATGCATCTCCACAGGTTACATTTTGCATTGAAAATTACAACAGAACATATTCTAAATAGAATGTAGTGAAAAAGAATGAATTACAGTAAAAATAAAAACCCAAAGCAGTATCTCTTCGCCTAGTTGGACCTGGCCTTAGCACTTGTTCACATCACAGTCTATGTCCTCTCTCAGAGACAGTGTGAGAGGGGTTCTTGCACAGACCCTACATCAGTTTGGTTGCATGCCTCCATGGCATGGTTAGGGGTATCCTGACATACCCCTAATTTACACTGTTCTACAAACTGTACAATCACTACTTTACATTGCAGAAAAGTGTAAAAGATATGCTCACATATTTGCAAATATGTGAGGGGTGTACTCACATTTGTGAGATACTGTATATGTTTATATGGATATATGTATATATGTGTATATCTAGTTTTATGGTTTTTGTATGTTATTATTATTTTACATGTATACACAAATGAATATGTATGGTACTATGAACTGTTATAATCCATGTTTGTTGGTTGTCTGTCATGATGAACTACGATGATGATTCTTCACTGCAAATCAAATCTACCTTTGGGTATTAATAAAGTTACCTACCTACCTAATGTGCTTATGGCTGATTGGTAAATTTAGAGTTTAGCTTCTACGTGTCTGTTCACCTGATGGCCTGGTTTGATCAAATGTTTCATAGGTGTGGTATTTTGGAAGGCAGTGCTTTGAAATTGCAAAGAAGTGGCATTGTGTGTTTGTGTCAGATATCGATAAAAAAAAAAATTTAAAGGTACAACACACTTAAATATCAGATGCATAAATATATGTCTGAGCACAGCAGAAGGCTGCATTTTACTGACAATAACCACAATAATATTTGCCTAGAAACATTTTCAATTTTGAATAGAAACAGTAAATTGACTCACAATCTCTGGAAGGAACAAGCGGTCAGGAAAGCTGGTGAAGGTTCGATAGCCTGTTGGCAGAACATTAGGGCTGGAGGCCATAGTCTCAGAGTACATGTGCTTTTTTGTCCCAAATGTGTGTAATTTAATGTCATGAGATAAGTATCTGTCTGATGCCTTTTGCTCTGCCTTTTACAGTAAATTACATACCCCCTCCCTTTTGAAATCTCTCTCTCTCACGCAGTCACACACACACACACACACACGCACACACACGCACACACGCACACACACACACACACTTCCATTTCTTAGCAGTCAATTTGGTTTAGTGGTGGTGGTATGTGTTACAGTATTTCTCAATCGCTTAAACACAATTTCTCAAACACTAAACACATTTTCAAATTGCGAGCACAAATCCCACAACATTTGCTCATCTTCTGCAAAACTGTAAACAAAAATGTCAAATCAATTGATTACAGTTTTTTTTTCAATTGCTTAAACATAAAAAATGTATGTAACACACAGTTACTGAAACCTTTCACTTGGGGAGCAAAACCACAGCCCATATCTGCACAACTATAAGCACATTCCCAGCCCCACACTTTTTGCAAAACACTACACACAGTGATTTGTAAAATACTAAACACAAACCATATACATTAGACACAGAAATCTAACACATCTAACCACATACTCCTCCTTATGTCAGGATATCCCTCAATCAAGCCATGGAGAAGGCATGCAGCCAAACTGATGCATGGTCTATGCAAGGAGGGATTCATCATCCAAGAAACGTTTTTCCTTACTGTCTTGTGAGAGAGGACATAGCCTGTGACTTGAATGAAATGCTAAGGCCAGATCTAGGTGAAGAAATGATGCTTTGAGTTTTTATTTTTACTGTAATGCATTCTTTCTCACAATTTGTTTACAGTGTACTATATTCCATTTAGAATACTGTATGTTCTGTTCACATTTTTTTCACTGATCTAAATGTAATCTTTGGAAACGCATTGATGTACTGTCTAATTTTACATTGTGGTAAGAAATATATTTGTGCGGTACTGGTGTGTTGTGTTTGATCAAAATGTATATGCACTTGAAATATCTCTGAAAATAATCAAACCTAGACTATACAGTATCATTAGAAAAGGACAAAGTGTTTTTGATTGAGCACGGTTATGTCTAACTGGTTCAAACAGAATCAGATCATATTAACCATGTGTGTGCCATACGGTGACAAAATTGGGGTTTTACTAATCATTTTGCAAAATATCTGAGGTGTTCTGCTACTTGTATGTATGGTTGTGTGAATTGTGTAGTGCTTTGACAAAATGAGCCCTTTTTTCAATATTGCGCTTAAGCAATTGAAACGGTAAATCACCAGCCCCATTGTCTGTTTCATTTCAGCAAAGTTGCATGAAATGAAACAGAAGGACAGCAGAGACGATCTTGTAATGTCTAACTCTCACCTGCATTTGATTTACACTGCTGTGACAACAGATTGCAAGAAGATGTGTACTAGACATTAGTGATAATGATTAGAAAGGCAAAACAAATGGTTTATCATAAATACATTTTCAGTAACAAAGTGCAGTTACAACATTTGTAATAACTTATAAAAGTAATTTCACATCCTGGGCCATAATAATTAATTTTAAAAACATCTCTTTAATTGGTGATGGGCAAAGGTGAAAATGCAGACATTTTTTAAGTCTGCAAACAGCATTATTCCTCCAGAAAGATGTTATTTGATTGAAAATATATTTTTTATTAACTATTAATACGTAGTATGTGTTGTTAAAAGCTAAATCAGTAACAATACAATGCTATCTTCAGAATATAAATTCACTGAACGCTAAATGCACAACAATGCCTCTATATTCCAACAGAGCCCAGCAAGTGCACCAGTATTAACCAGAATTAATATTATTAGTTCTTGTAATTGTCATTTACAAATACCCATTTATACTGTATGGGGGCCTTATAACCAATCGGAATCACTGACAAATATTAGCCAAAAACATTCATGTTTTTATATATAATAGTGTATTTGTATGGTTTTATCCATTGATTAATTATAGGGTGTTACAGCCTGGCTCATAGGCCATAAACCAAACAAACCAAACATTTAAGTGACAAACAGAATACCCCAGAATGAGGTGTGAAAGTCAGTAGGTGGATGTACTGAAGATATGTGGTGTGTGTTGCATGCTGACCAAACTAAGAACCCAAAACCAACCAACAAACAGAATGTGTGGTGCCAGGAGAGTCACCCCGACAGTGTGCTGGAACACACCTATATAAGTGTCAGGCACAGGTGCCCTTACTCAGCCTAATTAGGCTCTTTACAGCCACTGAAGACCAGAGGCCTGCCAAAATCAAGCAGGGCCGTGACATAGGGGTAGTATATCAAATATATTATTACATTTGTTATTAGTATTTTAAACTACCTGTTTAAAATATTAGTAATGTGTATTATATTTATCTGGAATAATTTAAACAGAAACAAGTCATTTTAGTTGAGTACAGCAATGTAAAAATGACTGCCTAAATAAATTTTACACCTAGTGTCTATGTATTATTTCGGCCTGCCTTTTCTCTTGCTCCATGGGACCAATAAACACACTAAGCCATAAATGTTTTTTTTTTAATAACAATTCCTATCCCTCAGGATCACTGGCTTGTTCATCTGTTGTGAGAGCAGCGTGCTAGATACAAATCTAAATTACATATAAAAACATGAAGGCCTCAGTTTAGTCCGACGTTGTGTTATTTTAGTTAATTTATCATTGCCAGGCCCATTGTTTGTTCAGTCTTCTGCCACGTCTGCCTGTCGAGGGTTAAGATCTCTTCCACCGAATGGCAGAGAAGATGGCATGAAGGAAGTAAAGCAACGTGGTCAGGTAGGACATGACCTACACACATGGAGAGATGGACACAGGCCAAGAGAATCAAGGTTATAGTATATTGTATATTGTGAACCGTAAATAATACATGCCCAGTCTTAAAAGTCACATCCTCATGTTTCTATGTTTTTAAAAGGAGTTAAAGGCCACCGCCCACTGAAGGCGTCGTTCTTCAGTGCGTCAAGGAACGCAACGTTTGAAAGGTCAAATGAAATTGACGAAGGAGCTCAGAAACCTGCAGATATTCAATGCATGTTCATGGCTTGATGCCCAAGAAATAGACCAGAGTTTTAAACGTTGGCGTCGACGCGCTTCAGACGCTGACAGTGGGTGGTGCCCCGTTAAAATGAACTAGTTCTACAATCCTGGTGTCTCTTGACGCTCGTCGACGCCTTCAGTGGGCGGCGGCCTTAAGGCAACAATGGTAGATCACAAAGTTATATAAAAACTTACATAACATTCAATTAGAGCATAGATATATATTGAAGAAGTGTCTTATACATAAGAAGTTATGTATGTTGATGAGTGATTATACTTGAGAAAAATCCTAGAAAGATTTGAATGGATGCGTGTGTGTGTGTGTGGGGGGGGACCTACCACTGCAGCAATGTCTAATCTGTACACTTTATAGTTTTCTGCAATCGTCATATCAAGTTGGCTTATTGATGTCAGGATAGAATAGGCCATGACCACTGAGGAGCTCAGGTAGAAGAGAACTGCCACAAAATGGTAGAATGCATCCTGTAGAGGGAGAATAGAAATACATAGCAGAGGGGTGAGACAAGGGAACACATACTGGTACATTTAAGGTGTGGAGTGAGCATGAGGGAGATGGAACAGGACAGATGGAGAAAACGTTTTACACATCATGAGCTTTTGAACGTTTAAATCAGTTAGCCAATCAGGGCAGACTAACCACGGCAGGCCAGCTGTCACTCTGGTTGGCTCCACAGAGGAAGATGAAGAACCACAGCGTTGTCATGACGAAGCAGAAGACGGACACAAACATGACCCAGCCCATGGGGTTGGGTAGAAAGACGCTAGTGGACGCCACCAGGCACCAGACAAGGCCTCCAAACACCTAGATGAACGGGCAGACAGAATGACTATGATACTTTGATAAGACTTGTGAAATATTATTATTATTATATTATTACTTTCAAAATAATAATAAACTGTATTTAATACCTTAATGTCACGGGGGTAGCCTGTTCCCTATATACAGTATATATATACAGGTGTATATATATATTTATATATTGACCTTGATAAGTATATCTGTATTTTAGGTAAGACACAGCCATATAGTTATTTGCACTGAGCATTATTTTATTATTGTAATAAGGTGAATTGTAATCTTCACTTACAATCAGCTGTACTTGCACTTCTGAGACTCAAACCTATTTAGGAGTGTACCATTGATTCAGGTGTTCCTAGGGGAAAGCACCAAGTATGTTGATATGATGAATGTTGATTTTCTTACATGCAATGCTATTTTAATGGTCTTTAATGTTAATATAATAATTTAATATTATAAGTACTGTATATTGTATGTTTTATCATTTAAATATAAATGTGTATATATGTGGGTGGACCAGGTTTTATCTTCAGTAAGGTAATTGATTGATCAGTTGCTAATTAAATTGACGGGGACCAGCTGCTTAAAAGGGAGAAGCTGAGGATTGTTGGGGGTGAAATATGCCTGTGTACAGGGGAAAATTAGTGAGGGAGAGCTACAGGGGCCTTCATTTAGAAGGCATTGTATGAGGTAGTTTCTGTTTTCTGTAGTTTGGCATTCAGTCATTTGTTTTTGTGAAAACTATTTACTTTTTTAGTTAAAAGGTTTCTGTTAGGCCTGTGCTATTTGTTGTTAGGATTATGGACAATACCTGCAGCAAAATAAATACCTGGACTTTTAAGTGAGTTTGCCTCAGTGTGTGCACCATCACTGCTCGAACAACCTCGCAAATACCTTTTTGAAAAGGGACTTTACAAAGTAAATTAGACATTTGGTGCTGTAAGAACAATGTAATACTCAGAATATAGAGACCATGTATGTTAATGTGGAGTATGTGATGCTGGTGAGATCTTTGATATTTGAAATCAACAAAACAGAAACACCTCTCCCATTGGGTGCTCCCTAAGAAGTCTCCAACCCCCACCGCCCACACTAGACACGTTGCCAAGGCTGCGATAGTGTTGTGACGTGCGGTCTGCACCGCTTTGTGTTCCTATTTACAGAGCTTTTTATTTCAGTGCACACACAGAACTAGTGTATCATGAAGAGATATTTGCAAAAATAATATCTTACAATCACTTCCCTCACCTTTAAGGACCCGTCAAATTACACGTAGGGTACTCTTATTGCTCTGTATCTGAGAATTACCTTTTCTTCCTGCACCAATTTTCAGAAAACAAGCGTGCGCAGGCACACACACAATATCATCACCAATAATTCTCTCCTCCCTTTGCAAACACTGCTTGAATGAGCTTCAGGTATTCTGATAGAACATGTAACCAATTGTTCCCTGATAACAGCCACTTTATGGTCTCCAAAACATCAAGACAGTAGTCATAGTCATATAGCCATAGTCTGTAAATGCAACAGCTATGTACATGTGGATGACATACAAATACAACAAATATAACCTGTTTTATTTTAATATACAATATGTCTAGAGAATGGTTGAACTACACTGTGTATAAATGAAATTGAAGGACTGACTAAATATATGGTTGTATGGTAACATCCAGTTTGGTTTGTTGGTTATGAAATTGAAAATGTATTTTATATTACAGTACCTTAAACTATATCATACAAGAATTATATATAATTCCAGGAAACATGCATTTATACTCATAGGCTAGTGGCATCCTATCCAGTCCAAGATTAAAGGCCAGTCAGTGAAATCAAGTCTGCTGTGACTTGGTGAGCCAGCAGGCTATATCTAGATCACCAGATTAGATTTACATGTACACAGCTATCTTTTACAGGTAAAAAAAGCTATTTTTCAGAAGCCAGTAAAACCAGCCGAGCCTAGCCCACAGCCAACACAAAGTCAACAGTAAGGCTGCGTTCAGAATGGTTTGACGTTTACTTTATGTTCAAAGAACAAAATCGACAGTTGCCTGAAGTTACAAAACAAGTAGGGGTTGGGCTGTGGATTGAACAACATTCACATGGCTAACAACCGCAACGCAATCGTTTCTGCTTTACTGCTGCAATTGTTGTGTTGTACAGCTACACAAGATAATGGTAGAAACAACCACCTCTGTCAATGTTGTAGTAGAGCATTAAACATGTTCCTATTGCTTGGAGGAATGTGTCCATGATTGTCTCAACCAATTCTAATTAAAAATGGAATGCATTTCATTTCAATGTTACACTAGAAGCCATACATTCAAGTGAAATAAGATGGTAGTGAATGCGACCTTTGCTACTGATTATGACAAATTCTCACAAATATGTATAAAACTCTCTGACTGGTTCCAAAAATGCAGATTCACTTTGAATACAGGTAATTTGCAACACTTGTCATGCTCACTAATGTAGTATTTGAAAGCATTGTAGTTGCATTATGTTTTTGTGGAAACATGTCATTTGGTCAACTGGTTTAGTGAACGTAGCAAACATTCAGTTCACTGAATGCAGCAAATCCTCTGAACGCACACACCCTGTCACTTGCTAGTTGGAGCCAATAGTATACATTCAATTATGTCCCATTATTCCATCATAGTAAATAATGTCATGCTTTAATCTGCAGGTTTTTATGATTTATGCGTGATACATTTTTGACCTGTGACATGGAATTTAATCAAATCTAGGCAGTGCAAATACCAATCTTGCTAACATTTTATATTTTTGGTAAGTAGAACAAATAGTCTGTTTTCCTTGTTTTGAATTATCTGTTAAATATACGTAACTGCTGGTATTAACCCTAATTCTTAATTTAACAGATATATTTAAAAAAATGTATAATAAAAAAGAAGTCTATCTAATAATTACTGCATTTGTCAACCCTATACATTAGCTTACTATTGTACACTGTACAGTATACGTGCTGTATAAAGGACTTAGTTTATCTGTTTCCTTTTAATATAATAAATGTATATTGAAGAGTTGCTATATATGTAAACAACCCACAAAGAACATTTGTTTTTCATTTGCCAGTATTGGGTGAAATCACCTGCTTCCTTGATCTGGTCTGTTTATTTCAACAGACTAGACATTTTGCTATCATGTCTCTTGTGTTTATAGTTAGTTAGCTAGTGATGTCATTCCAGGACAAGTGACCTTACCCTCCACAGTAAGGAAAACATCTACTGTATTTTACTAGTCTGACCAATTTGTTAGTCTGTTTAAATGTGAAAGTGTAAATGGACTCACAAACTCCGGGAGGAAGAAGATGTCGGGAATGCTGGTGAAGATTCGGCCGCCTGTCGGCAGGACATCTCTGGAGCTGGAAGCCATATTCCTGAAGTGTGTTTGGCTGTGTGTGTGTGGTTGTGTCCAATGCAGTGTACGTTTGCCTCTGTGTGCGCGTGAGTGTGTATGTGCTTCTTATAAGCTCCTCTTGGACACCATCTGCTACCTCTGTCTCTTCCCAACTGGCGTTATTCACCTGCTTCAGCTTCACCTCCGCGCCTGTCTTTCCAGTCCCCCGCCCATCCACCTCCACTTGCCTCTTTTCATTCCATTGCAAATCCAGTTAGACTGGTGGATGCTGTATTGGTAATGTGAATGTGGTGTGTGTGTGTGTGTGTGTGTGTGTGTGTGTGCGTGTGCGTGTGTGTGTGTGTGTATTAAATATTGTAATCGCATTAGACTGAAGGACATTACACTGAGAAATCGTAAAATAATAAATGGTGCAAGGATGGAAGGGCATTAGAGAGAGAAGACATGCAGGCAAAGGACAAAGGAAGGAGTGTGTAACACAACAAAGCCGTCCCTGATATTCATCTGGCAACTTGTATGGCTGTAAAACTAAATGTAATGTACAGTATGCTACATTCTAATAGTATATAGTATGGCGTATAAGGCCATTGTAAATAAATAAATACAAATATTAGGAGTTTGGGAAGGGGGTAATATTACAACATTAAAGTTGTACATTTAGGGGGGAAAAAAATCGCTGTTTCTATCTTTTCCACCTAGATGGCCCAAATATACGGTGGTATAATTCAGACTGATGAAGTAGGACGTAAAAAAAAGATTGCCATTGTGGTCTGCGGGTAGTGGCACGTTGAGGAGTACCAACTGTTTCTCAGAAATGACTTTAAATGTTCCTTGTGACAGTTTCAGTAATGTGAAACTTTTGAGGTCACCTAATACATCTTTCCACTCCTGCTGAAGATGTATGGATGATGTTTCATTTTCAAATTTAGTTTAAATTCAGCATTTCTGAAGAATTACTTTAAACAACATAGTCATGTCAATGAGATTGTAGTGACACATGGACAATTACATGATGAGATTTTGACTCTGTTCATCTCTTCTGAGAACACTGACAGATTAAAGCTAGGTCTACAAAACCTATTGTTTAGTACATAATTATTACAATTACAATTGTATTACATTAAAATATATTAATTTGTATTTCATTCGTTTTCTCTGCTCAGGTATTTTCTTAATTCTGTAGGGAACATTTTTTACACAGTGCATGCTGCAATCAGTAGAAATTGGTATGGTGATATTTTGATGTAATCTGTTTCATATACCTTTTCCTACTTATTTTTTGTCAAACTGTGGATTGGAAAGGTTTTGAATATTTCCAAATAATCTGTACAATTACAGTGTAAAAAACTACAGACTACTTCTAGTTTATAGGATGCTTTTGTTTAATATGTTTGCTTGTGAATCAAGATTGGTTTATCTGTATTGCCTTGTTCATGGAACTATACTTTTATAGTGTGTGTGGTGTGCTTGTGCACGGTTGCCTTTCAAGTGTGCATGTGCATGCATCAGGTTGGTCTGACGTCCCTTTAGAGGTTGTAGCCTAACTGCTGACATGCAGGTGCTTGTGCCGGAAACCAGTTCATATTTACTTGTGTAGGATCTGTAATAATAGTACTAGTAAACTACACTATACTGTAGCACCTTTTAAAACTTTGACAGGCAAAGCAAAAGAATACAGCACACTCTGAGTGCTCCAATAAAAGCAATATAGCAATAGGTTAAGAATTCACATTAGGGTAGATGAAAGGAGAGAGGAATTATACAATAGTAAATAATTATACAATAATCAATCATAATAATAACATAAAAAGTAAGGACATTTGTATTTTATTTATTATTTCTTTGTTTTAACAATGTTTCTTGGCAATACATCTTATATACCACTAGAAAGCCTAATTAACTCCCTTTTAACATTGGTAAGGAACTTGTATTTGTGGGATGAGCAGCAGAGATGAGTATGTGGGGTGCGCCCATGAAACATTTGTCAAATGTTCTCTGACAATGCCAAATAGCTTTTCTTTGCTGTTGACTCTTGTTTATTGTTGTTTTGTGGATAGTATGATTAAAGTCTGAAGAAACAAGACACATTGGCAATGTATCAATTTATTAATTTAACAAACAGGAGCATCAGTAGCGTGTGGAAGAACCATACACAGCCACCACAGCCTGGCACCTCCTCCTCATGCTAACAGCCTGGTCACACACTGCTGTGGGATGGCATCCCATTCTTCAACCAGCATTTGTCACAGGTCAGCCAACATGGTTGTGTTGGTCACTCTGGCACTAAGATAATCCCACAAGTGTTCACAAATTCCCTATATATGTGTGCGTAGTTTACAAATCATATTACTAATAATACTACATATTCTTAAAGAAATACACAAAATAAAAAAGGTAAAACTAATCAGATAAAGTTCCATACACAATTAAAATGTCCATGTTAATCCTTACAGGATGACTAGGAACTAGTAATCTTAGATATATTATCATGTTACACTCCATTACACTACATTAGACTTTTACCAATGGAAGCATTAGGGTTGGGCTTCATAACAAAACGTAATTCCAGAGGCACTCAGCACAGCAGGTGGTGACCATCATTTCTTATTGCCAAAGCAGCCTAGAACCAAGCCTGTTCTGTTGCTATAATATGTATTTTCTAATTGCTTATCTCCCTCACAATGCAATAACTTTAGCAAACTTGTGCTGCCCTGGATGTGGGGGTTAGTGCAGTGTGCCTCCTGATTTGGTCCTCCTCCTTCTGTATCAGGCCTGATATCTGTTGATTGTGTAGTGGTAGCATTATGTATGTTGTGTTTTTTTACCCCTGCACAAGCAGTACATAGTCTGTTTCTTCAGTAGGGTGCCCATGAACATTTGATTATTATTGTGGTGATTTAGCATCGATTTGGCTCGTAATGCCAGTGTGTGTATATTTACATATTTAGTGATCTATTTATTCTAATGAGTGTTTTGGTGTTATGCTTAATCATGTAGTGTTGTTTTGTAACGACTGTAGTGTTTAATTCACCTGTGCCACTCTTATAATACATCCATGGTGCCACTCTACCAAGTGTGTGATATTGGGGTTAGTGAAAGATACTGTACAAAAAAGGGCCAATGTGTTTTATTTTACTGGATCCTATTTGCTGTTAAAAATGTAATTGTATACTTTTAACTTATTTTCATTGCCACTGCCTCTCAATAATTTTTGGGCTTAACTTCTGAGTACCTCTCCTTTCAAGAGTTAGCATTATTAAACCTGTTACACAGGTTTGACATGGGTGACCAAGTTAAACCACAACATTCAGTCACTACTGGAGACACTGTGGGAGCGGCTTGGGTGTATGAGGAGCTGAACTCAAGATGGAATGTTGACAGACAAGATTTGGAGTTGTATTATTTGCCTGAAAACACAAAAAAAGGTGTTGTTTGTCTGTATACCTATTGTTCATGGCTCTTTGTTAAGCTTTGTCTATTCTTTATTTGACAAGAGGTCAATGTGAGTTTAGTATTTGTTTACACGTATATTAGACCAATTTAAAAAGGTCCAATTTACTCCCCCCTCCATGTCTGCTGTGGTGTCCAAATAGCCTATTCCCTATTGATTGCATAAAGAAAACACCTCTAAAACAAATTAAACTTCCTTGAATGCAAAACTATTATGGGACTTTCACACGGCAATTGTAGAGAAAATGTCATCTCTGCCTTCACTAAGGCATGCTTTCTGGAAAATGTAATCTTCCCTTGCTTTTGATTTGCTCCATTTGGAGGGGCATTTTGATGGATAAATGGCTACTAGAATGTGATTCAAAGTGAAAGCGGTGGCACACTACACTTGGCATGCTTGCTGACTTGCTGTTAGTTTAGTAAATATTTCAGTTCCTTATTTCGTCGTGGTATTCAAGTTATTGCTTTCCTCTCATTAAGACTGTTTATGCACGAACGTTCCAGCCTAGACTGGTCTGAGCTCTTTGTAAAGTTCCTTTTATATGGCTATATATAGATGAGACTAATTATTAACTCTGAACACGTCATCTGATATAATTAAACTCTACACCAGCCATGCACATGCATACAGAAATGTCTAGAAGAGAGAAAAAAAGAGCAATTCTGTTTGTGTGGTTGTTGGAGCCGTATTTTGTTGGTTGCCCAGTAGATGGCGCCTCCCTAGTTTGACTGTATCAGAGGCAGCAAGGTAGTTTTACTCGGCATACTAATTTAGGGCAGGTGCAGAAAGGGTGAACTGACTCCTGTTGAGAAACAGTTTTTGACCGCATCGCACGCTTACATTTGTTAATGTTGTGTTGCGTATAAGTGAACGCGTTTAGCATAAAGGGTAGTAACATTGTTGAATATAAGTACACGCACCGATATAATTAACATTTCACAACTACACATACACTCTCGCACAGGCATTAAAATGCCTGTGCAAAGGCCACAGAAGAGAGAAGGCATAACTGGTGTTGAACTAATGGGTGGTACCATTTTAAAGGAGAAAGAACAGATTCATCTGTGAATAGGGGAGCGATATCTCTTCCTCATCCACAGGGTCAATAATAGAATGTATGATGTAATAGAATGTATACCTAAATACTATTTAGATTTAAACAAATCAAAGGTAATATAAACATTTATTACAAAAGTACAAAAGACATTTACCAGCAATAACCTGAGTTATTGTTTTAACATATTTGTTGGAGGCAAGGCTTGTGATCTGACATTTCATTATCATGAACATGTTGACTAGGAACCACATTGGAGAAGGGTTATCATGTTAGCTAATATGACAGTAACATTTTAACAGTTATCACACTTCTTGGTCATGGGCTAGGTTTGTTCAGCCAATTATATTTCACTGAATTAAGATATTAACAGGTTCAGATCCTGTATCACTTTTCCTTTTTAATTCAAGGCTAGATAATATATTGTATTAATTTCCATATAATTTTGCTGACAAAGCAATTTTCCTGAGCTTCTCAAACACGGTACTGTAGCAGAGCAGCTAATTCATGTTTTTCTGAAAAACATTTAAATAGATGGTAGTCTCTTGTCCCTGTTAGCGAACCAAACGCAGAAGGTCATAGGTCAGCTCACTGATATCAAAAGCGAAATGCTGTGGCGTGGGGTCAACTAGCACCTGCGAGCTTCCTGATTGGCCGGTGGTGTGAAGAGCGTGTTTGAGGCCGTCCACGACAGCATAGGTAACGCGCGCTCGCAGCTCCTCACAAGGCGGGTCCGCCCAGCGTTGGCATGGCAACGAAGGAGAATGGAGGAGGTAATAGACTGAAGACATATAGACCTTAGCAAACTCCTGCTTCAGATAGGCCAGGTCTCTCTGAAAGACATTGAGCACAGTCAGCAGGAAACTACCACTAAACATGCTGTTAAACATGAGCATAATAAGTTATGATAACTCCTGTCTGGTAGGAAACATCATGCCTGATTATTATTGTGGAAGATTAGTTGTGACTATAAGCAAATGTCAGGATCATTTAAACAATTGAGACAATACAGAGGAACTGGGGTTTAAATAAGCCTCAAAATAACAAATGCACGAACGCACACGCATGCACACACACACAAACATTCAAGACTTCGATGAGCGAGTCTTGAGACCCCGTAGCGATGACAGAGCCAGCCGGCCAGCCGAGGTCGTGGTACGAAGGGCTCTTGTCGGGACCTGGAACCGGACCATTGCTGGGAGGTAGCTCTGGGCAATTTCCTTTACTGCCTTGTAGGCTAGTACCAGTGTCTTGAACTGGATGTGGGCTGCAATGGGGAGCCAGTGAAGTTCTCAGAAGAGGGGGGTTACATGGGAGAACTTGTGTTGGTTGAATACCAGGCAGGCTGCAGTGCTTCGAGCACGCTGTAGGGGTCTGGTAGAGCACGCTGGTAGTCCGGTTAACAGAGAGTTGTAGTAGTCCAGGCGTTAAACCAACAGAGCTTGGACCAGGAGGTGGAGTAGCTCTGTTTTGTCGAGGTTGAGGTTGAGGTGATGGTAGACATCCAGGCACACACACACACACACACAAAACACATGCGCACACATGCACACACACACCTTCTGAGCTCTGTTCATGCTGCTCTCAGCATCCGCCCATGCGCCCTGAGGAGACAGACGAGAAACCAGTCAGTCAAGAAGGAATCTGCTGAATGACAGAAACCCTAAAGCGTGAACGGGACCACTGTGTTCAAGCACTCTAACGCCCACAGCCAAACAGTAAACACACACATGTGCAAACACGTGTTCACCGCTGACCTTGAGAGCATCCATTAGGTCTGGTTGGTCCAAGAGGGCAGGGAAGGTCGCCAGCACAGGACTGCACAACATGTCTGAGAGAGAGAGAGAGAGAGACAGAGAGAGAGAGAGAGAGAGAGAGAGAGAGAGAGAGAGAGAGTGTGACATACAGTATCACCACAGCTCTGTGTCTAGTCATGTATCTATTCATCTACTGTGTGTGTGTGTGTGTGTGCGTGGGTGTGCGTGTGCGTGTGTGTGCGTGGGTGTGCGCGCGTGTGTGTGTGTGTGTGTGTGTGCGTGCACCTGCATTCTGCATGGTGGGCCGGTCCATCAGTAGTGCATCAGCCAGCAGTTGTCTGTGTAGAGCCAGCATGTGAACACAACTCAGGCTGAATAACAGGGTGTCTGGAAGGAGGCTGACACACACACACACACACACACACACACACACACACACACACACACACACACACACGAGTCTTCATGAAAGCCTGTCTAGGTGTGACATTAACGTACAGCGTATTGTGCCAGACAACAGGCGGTGGCTCCAACAGACATGACACGACCGAGCGCATCCCACTGCCACGTCTGCGATGACTCACTGCTGTGTGTGTGTGTGTGTGCGTGTGTGTGTGTGTGTTCTGCTTGGGGAGGGTTGGGTGACTAGGTGTCACTAGGTGTCTACCTCATTTCTGAATGGAGGTGTGGGGACCTCCGGGGAGAAACAGGGCGTTGACTGCAATAACGTCCTCCTCGTTACGTGTTCATGCATGCGTGACACACCTGCTATTAGCATGGATTATGTCACAATTATGGCTGTCACAAAAACCGCGTTCATTTCGAAGAATTCATTATATTAAAAAGGTAACGCGACAAAAAACTGTTGCTGCTGCGGCAAATTCAGACGTCAGAGGTTGAAGATGATATTGCTGACACATATTACTTGTGTTGATATCGATGCAAACATCTTCTTATTAATAAATGAGTCGGTAGCCACCTCTCGTATAAACCAAAGAGTATTTCCATTAGGCCTACCATAGATGAGAACGAGTCTGACACGGACATTCTCCATTTGGACAAAGCTATTGTTGTCAGCTGTCACTGTCAAATCTATCCCAGGAGGCTGGACACTGCTTTGAGACACAAGGACCTGATTTCCTCTAGATCAGAAAGTGTCAATAAAGACCGGAATAATGCCATGGATGTGTACAGTAGAATACTTATCACTAGATATGGATAGTGATGACCTTCATTGGAGGCATGAGGCCTATACTACAATGAAGTATCATTTGGTGCCTTGACATATGGTCACAGAAAATGGAGCAAAAGGCAAATATGAATTTATGCGATTAATTTAGATCAATTAGATAAATGAATCATAAAGCATGTAATCGCTTGACAGCCCTAGTCATAATACATTACATATTAATATAAAATAATTTAAAATAATAATATATATGAAATATTCTATTCTATCGATAAACATAGCTTTCTGCATAGGGGAGGGGTTCTGTCCCATGTTATCCATGCACTGTTTGGTTTCCCAGTGTAGGTACCATAAGTGGTTTATTGGTGGCTTACATTTTAAAGCTATGAAGTTGAAAATGCTTTAAACCTTTCAAACTGTGGTCGCAGGGCTAACATTGTGTTACTTGGGCATGTGACCAATGGTGCGAGCTCTGCCTCAGGAAGGAGTTCTCTGTGGAGAAAGAGCTCTCCTACCTCAGCTGGGCTCTGATACGGCTGTTGGGTGACTGTATCTTGACTATCAGCTTGGCTTGTCGTCTGGACCGAAACATCTGCTGGATTACGTTGCCTGGGACAGCAGAGGAAAGAGGAGAGGACAACACATATAGCACTTGAAGCTTTTTCATCTTTGCTTTAGTACATCAATGCAGCTTGTTATCATTCGCTAATCTGCTGTTACTTTGAGCCACTCCTGCCTTTATAGATCTGTAGTCACTTTATAGTTTTTTTTGTTTTTTTTTAAAGTTTTCCCTACACTGTTAGAATGTCCTTTAGAGACTTCTTGCCACTGTAGACCTTCTCTTTACACAAACTACCCCATCCTTTTGCCAACAACCAAACAGAGGAACGTCTGCAACTCATCATTAAACCATGACATGGCTTTGTGTCGGACTCGTTTCAGGTGGGGGTTGGTCTCCGCCAGGGCTGCGCTTTGTCACCAATCTTGTTTGTGATTTTCATGG
>JAODUK010065514.1:0-17133 GCA_027564635.1 Typhlichthys eigenmanni
ACAAACACCATGTTCGAACATAAGGATGCTCATAAGTGTACGTGGTACCAGAGCACCCTAGGCCGAAGGTCGATGATTGAAGAAGAACATTGTTAAAAAGGAAATTAAAGACAGACGCCCACAAACTCTCACAAAGCAAAATGGTGACAGAGGTTTTCCTCAGAGCCACCATGTTAGTCGCCACGCTGCAGTCATGCAGGGAGAGATGGAAGCACAGTGATGTGATCCATGTGTGTTTCGTCTCCAGAAGAAGGAGCTCTGGCGTGAACGAAGAAGATGACGTGGTTGAAGCAGCAGAGTGCCGTGAACCCTTGAGCAGGGCAGGGCGACAACACACAAACAAGCCGTGTGTGTCATTGTGAAGATGTAAACACTGATGAGTGTCAGCAGACAGCAGCAGGGTTACACTTAAGACACAGCTGCAGTTAAAACATGATTGAATATCGACTGAATTTTGACTCCAAGTCGACAAGACGCACCACAGTCATAGTTAGACATCATAAAAGATATCGATCGCCTCTGTCTGATGAAGTCTGGCTCCAAACAATGACAGGCTAACGCTGTTCTCTTCTCACACACACACACACACACACACAGAAAAAAAAGGTAATTCTCAATTTCACAGTCAAACTGCACACATATCTTTACACCCTAACCCTGAGGAGAGCGATTACCTAGTGTAGCTTTAATACACAAACACTCTATACAGCCACAGGGTGAACTGGTGTGCCTTTAAGACCCTGCAGAGATGGAGCACTTTCCCACCGTAGAGCTTCAAATATTAGTCTTTGTGTCTCACATATTTCACCAGGCAGGTCGGGTTCGGTTAATACAAATATTGTGCAGCGTGTTGAAGCAGCTTGAGTCGTAGCTCAGTGCAGACTGTACCTCTCCACGCTGCTGATACGCTGTTATTTAGAAAAACGTGAACATGGATGCTGCTGAAGGGGTGAATGTGTTTTATTTTCTTAGATCCTGGCTCAACATCGTAGCAAACACAACAATTCTCTTTTCTTTGTAATCACTACCAGCAAGCTGTTCAACATACAATTTAGTACCAAGTGAGTCAGCAGCACTGTCTAGAGCTCTGCGCCATCTGATACACACGGCGATGCACAGCGTGGACACGGGCCTGGACAAGTTGTAAACAAATATTGGGCTGTCATCTGGTCTGGGCTTCAGAAAGCCATACATGTGTGGTTTCGGTTGGGGCTCTGACAGAATTGTTTTGGGCTCAGTCCATGTCGGGTTGAACTTTTCAAGGCCGATTATAGATCATAGCTCCATTCAGGACCAAGGTAAATAAGTGGTCTCTCTCTAATGTGACTGTTTAGTACACACAATACTGTACACACTGACGCACACACATGCATGCACACACACTTCCACTGTAGCACAGTGACTCTAGTTTACATCTGTAGCTACTTAATACAGTACTTACTGTAACCCTACCTGCTGATAAATACAGTACTTACTGTAACCCTGCCTGCTGCTATATACAGTACTTACTGTAACCCTACCTGCTGCTATATACAGTACTTACTGTAACCCTGCCTGCTGCTATATACTGTACTTACTGTAACCCTACCTGCTGCTATATACAGTACATACTGTAACCCTACCTGCTGATATATACAGTACTTACTGTAACCCTACCTGCTGCTATATACAGTACATACTGTAACCCTACCTGCTGATATATACAGTACTTACTGTAACCCTGCCTGCTGATAAATATAGTTCTTACTGTAGGCATACCCATAATGTATTTTATCCACACACACAGAGGGGAATATAGAGTAAACAAGGTACATATTAAATTAAGAAACAGGCTTGGACACTCCGCAGAAAATAATTGCTGAAGTTGTTCTTTTTGTCTGTGGGTGGAAAATAAGTCGTTGAACATCAGCTGTTCTCCACACACACACATGCTCTCTCTGTGCTGCAGGGAGGGAGCAGCTTATTGACGACAGTTAAACAGGGACGTACTGGAGACACTTATTATCGGCTGACTCAGCTGCAGGAGGGAGCAACACACACACACACACACACTAGGGATGTAACCATACCAGAATGTTAGTAGTCAATATCATTACCAGTGAAATTCCACGGTTCTCGATACTCACTTTTGGATACCGGGAGGGGGGAGGGGGGTGGGTAGGCACATTAATCCCATGTATGGAACTTCAATGACGGCAACTACAGTTTCTGTAGCCTATAGCTACTACGTTGCAAGTTATTAAAAGCATCCGTTCATCGGCACTACGTCACATAGACAACTCTGTGCTGAACATGCATAGACCCTCGTAAACTAACGTCTGATTCATAGACCCTCGTAAGCTCCACACGGGACTTTCAGACTTTCACAAAATAATCCTGTTGATAACCTGATAAGATGAGAGCATTGTCATTCACAAATATGTTTCCTCTATTTCGATAGCGCAGTGCTTTATTTACTCATTTAAATTTAAACATGTATTTTAATAAGTAACCGTAGTCTACTACTTGTACAGATTTACAAGAGCTGTAAACAGCCAGTCTGTTGTTTAGTTTTCCTCATTGCAAGTTTAACGTCCGACTTGGTCATTGAGTTACATAGTTGGTCGTCCTGCATGTCAATCAAAACACCTGGCTTGTCAAGTAGGCGTGTCCTGGCGCAGTTAGCCAGCGCTGTGTCCCAGACTTTACGTATAGTATGGAAAGGCTGGCTCTGCAGGACTAGATCCGCGGTACCTATGGTACCTACAAAAATGAGTACCGTCATGTCTTTGTACCGAAGTATCGGTTCTGGTGACATCCCACACACACACACACACACAGATTCTGTCACAGACACACACACACACACACACACACAGTCTAAATATAGTGCTTTGAGTGGTTAGGGGCTCCAGTCGTCCCTGCGGGCCCTCGAGAACGGCCATCCAGCAATACCCACAATGCACTGCTGCACTACACACAGCTACCAAGACCTTTGTGAGGCGTCGGGTCAAGTTAGGGAGCACGCACACACACACACACACGCACGCACGCACGCACGCACGCACGCACGCACGCGCACACACACGCACGCACGCACATGCACGCACACACACACACACACACACACACACGCGCACTTGATGGCCGTGACCTAGCTGCCGTTGTGTTATCACCATGGTTATCGGCCATCAATGCAGGAGGGGGGGGGATAAAGCGGCAGGGGGTCTCAGCGGCTAATAGAAGATCTCCTCGTGGCTCCCGAGGGACAAAGTGCTCTGTTGACTCTGAGAGCAATTATCATGCCAGGGGTCCCCAGAAGGCGTGGGGCGCTTTTCAAGAGGAACACAATGCCCCACATACACACACACGCACACACACTCTCACTGTACACCACACACACACACACACTGTACACCACACACTGTACAACACACACACACACTGTACACCACACACACACACACACCACGTACCGTCCTCGGTGGGCACGTAGATGTTGAGGAAGAGGCAGTCCTCGCTCTGCTCCTGCACGTACCCGGCCACCGTGTCCATGTTGCTGCTGAACCAGACGGGCAGCATGTCGTGGAGCAGCAGCCGCTCCTCCAGGAACTGTGGGCAGACAGCGGCGAACTGCGTGGCGTTGCGTATGCCGGGCCAGGAGGCGGGTGGCTCGGGCGGCTGGAAGCGGCGCTCCCCGGTGGGCGGCAGGGCGTAGGGCACGCCCAGGTACTGCTCCACGGGCCCCAGGATCTCGTTGGGCAGCGTCACCTTCACGCCCCGCAGCTTGCCGTAGTTGGTAGTGACCACCGGGGGGGGCTGCTGAGCCAGCGCCCCGCCTAGCAACAGCAGCAGGGCGCACCACATGCCGCCGCTAGGCTCCGTCCACCGCTGCACGCCTCTCCGCTCCTCCCCCCGCTGTTCCTCCCGGTGCAGAGAGGGGGGGTCTCAGCCCGACCGGGCGGCCCTCCCGGAGCTCCCCATGTGAAGGTCAGCCTCGACAGCCTCCGCACACTGTAAGGACCGGCACTGCTCCCCTCCTTATTAGGTGACCTCAGGTGTCCTCAGGTGACCTCAGTTGACCCCAGATGACCTCAGATTTACTCTGGTGAACAGCAGAAACTGGAACATAGGAGATTAATTTTAGCTCAGAGCATCATGCGCTGTAGGACACCTCACTAATGTGTCTCACCTAGACACCAGGCTGTGTCTCACCTAGACACCAGGCTGTGTCCAGGTGAAACAAGAAAAGCTCTATGAACTGATTAAATAACCTTCCTCACACACACATTTATTTATGTGGGAATGTTCCGGTGAACCAAATTGCATCTGACTTTTTTCTCAAAAGACCATTATCCTTGTTACGGTGTTTTTCTACCGCTAATATCAATTTGTCCAATCTGTGGTCACATTTTCAAAATTCTAAACACAATTGGCCCAACATCCGTAAGTTCATGACAATACCAGTAACACAATTCATGTTGATTCCACACAATATGCAGTCAATTTATGCATTTCTTAAATGCTGTTATTTTCTTTACAAACAAGCTTAATTAATACCAAAATTATGGATCTTTCTTGTCTTTTTTTACAAATGCTTGCACACAACATGTCAGAAATGAAGACCTAATGTTCAAAACTGTATATTGTACATAAAGCCTCTACTTCTGCAACAGCAGCGGATCAAGATCTATATTGAAACATCTGATAAGCATGAACATATCATTGAGATACAGCTTAATTTATTGTGGAAAATATATCAATCACAACTAAGTCTAATCTCAACCAGAGACACAGCCAGGTGTAATACGTTCAATTATAGAGACCAACACAAAGCAGTAACAATGACTGAGTTTATCTAGCGTGGATACAGCACAACTTTCTCAAAAGAGAAAGAAATAATAGTGTCTGGACCAGGTGGAGAGGAGTAAGAATGCTTGTTCAGTCGTTGCCTCCTACAGACCTCCTGTAGACCTCTGGTTACAGTCATTTTGAAATAGTTTCACATCCTTAACCAATCAGCGTTGCTACAAATATTTTGGTCACCTCATCTAGCTCTACCACCATGTAGAAACACTTGACTTCAGCGTCATCTCACTAACCCACCCTGATTGGTCCTCCAGCAGGGTGGCTATGAAAACGCTAATGTGAACAGGGTATCTAGACTACTGTAATCTCTGTGATAACTAAAATAAATTGATCTCAGAGCTATAGTCGGGTAGAACAGTACTGTACTGTAGAACAGAACTGTGCATTTGTGTTTCTTAAGCTTCTGTTTCTTATCTTTTGTCTCACTTAAAGTGGTATTTGATTGTATTTTTACACATTTTGAACTGAAAGCCACATAGGTGAGATTATTTGTTGATCAGCTGAAAGCTTTTATTTCTGCAATTCAAACAATAACAGACAAGCAAGAGGGCTACATATACTCTAGCTAATTAGGGGAATGGGCACCAGGTGACAGCCCAAGACGAGTAAATGAGTGAAGGGAAACCCCAGGAAGCATGGCAGGGCCATCAAACCCTGACAATTATTGACCAGAGCCATGGAAATAACAGAGTTGCGCCATCTCCGTTTTTTCCACAGCAATGGAGCCAAAGTACACTATAAATTATATTTTAAATGTAAATAGGTGCATTTATTGACTACTGTCTACCAAAAAACAAAGTTTAATATCTGTATATACATATTAAAAATGCCCACCAAGCACTTCCTGGAACTATTGTGCTATAGGTTTTAACTCTCCATGAACCATGTGATCATTTAAAATGTCAAACTTCAGTTGGCATAATTCTGTTATTTCCATGGCTCTGTGATTGACTTCATGTTCCTCTTGGAGAGAAAACGTTGTAGTTTTTTGACAGAATGTGATTTTGTGTCAGGATTGTAGTGTTTTGATAGAGTTAGATATTAGATCATGTTTTTTTACGTTTTAAAATGTAGAATTAGTATTTAATTAACAAGATGTGTTTGACAAAAACATTACAATTAAAATGATTTGTATGAGGTGTGTTGCTGTGTTACGAGTACCTTCAGTATAGGTAAGCGGTTTTTAACGCTAGAATAAAAACTGTAATTGCGACATGTAGGCCGATATAACCCGTCAATCCCGAGCGCTAAATGTGTAGGTAACACTTTAAACTGTTCCCTGTGATCCAGCATGTGTCACTCTGCGAACAAGCTTGTACAGCCTGTGTCGGCATGGCGACGACATATGTGTCAGGCCCAGATGGCGTAGCTACAGAACCTGCTAACTCAACATCCTGTCAGCGCTGGTGCCTGGCTTCCTCAGCCCCGAGACATTCAGCTGGGTTGGGGGACGGGGCTGATTAATTAACCTCGCTGTCACGCAGGGCCGGACGCCACTCAACGACAGCCATATTCAATTAGAAATAAAGCACGCGCCGGCCATACGGCTGATTTCTTACCCTTATTTAATCTACATAAAGATGCTGCACAAGCATATAGAGGGAATCCCACTAATAGAGTCAAATATTTGATAAATACTTAAAACACTGAGTATGCTATGCAGGAGAATTACTATTTTAACTCATCAAAATAAATACACATAATCCCTTACACACACACACACACACACACGACGCAAATTGCAAAGGTTGGGATAGTGTTGTGTGGTGCAATCTGCACCTCTTTGTGTTTCCATTTCCAGAGCCAGGGCTGTGTATAAACACCAGATAATTTGACATTGTGGACACAGAAAATACATCTAACTCATGAAATGGTTATTGCAGTAATTGCAGAAACACTCCCTGTTTACGCCAGATATGAAATGGTGCGCTTTACGCTTCCTGTGGAGTCTCGTGGCTAGAGCATCTGTTTTATAAACACGTGTAACTGGGTTTGTGAGCACAGACCAGCGTCTGCCAGAACGAGATTAAAAAAGCCTGATTGATTTTTATGACAATATTTTAGTTCACAACTGTTACAATAAAATAAAAGTTGCTGAGCTGCAGAAACGTAAACACTCCCACTGGGTTTAAACGCAGATGCTTCTGCAACCACTTGTTAGTTCATCAGTTAACGTCACAAGACACATCCTTACAGTCCTTAATGGTTGCAAATGCTCCAGGAAAAATGTCAATGTTTTACATAGGCTGGATTCTTATTCTTAAAGAATATTGTTCTATTGGAATATGTTGTTGTTGTTTGTACAGTCAGGTGTAGTTGAAGTGTATGGTAACTTTACTTTTGACCAGGTCACCCTTGAAAATAAGATTTATAGTGTATCCGGAAAGTATTCACAGCGCTTCACTTTTTCCACATTTTGTTACGTTACGCCTTTATTTTCTCTCAGAATTCTACAAACACCACCTCATAATGACAAATGTTTGCACATTTGTTAAAAATAGCACATAGTAAAAAAAAAAAAGTATGCAAGTAGTCACAGCCTTTGCTCGGTTGAAGCATCTTTGGCAGCAATTACAGCCTCAAGTCCTTTTGAGTATGATGCTACAAGCTTGGCACACCTACTTTTGGGCAGTCTTCATCAGGTTGGATGGGTAGCGTCTGTGCACAGCCATTTTCAGATCTCTGAGGTCCAGAGTGCTCTTGAGCAGATATTGATCAAGGATGTCTCTGTACATTGCTGCACTCAACTTTCCCTTTCCCTTGCCATTTGGCATGTCTAGATTCCCCCAGACATGCCATTTGGCATTCAGGCCGAAGAGCTCAATCTTTGTTTCATCAGACCATAGAGTTTTGTTTATCATGGTCTGAGAGTCAGAGCCTTGGCAAACTCAAGGCAGGGTGTCATGTATCTTTTACTGAGAAGTGGCTTCCGTCTGGCCACTCTACCATGCAGGTCTGATTGGTGGAGTGCTGCAGAAATGGTTGTTCTTCTGGAAGGTTCTCTCTCCACAAAAGGGTTCTTGGTCACCTCCCAGACTAAAGCACTTCTCCCCATCGCTCAGTTTGGCCGGATGGCCAGCTCTAGGAAGAGTCCTGGTGGTTTCGAACTTCCTCCATTTACGGATGATGGAGGTCACTGTGCTCATTGGGACCTTCAATGCTGCATAAATCTTTCTGTAGCCTTCCTCAGATTTGTGCCTCGATACAATCCCGTCTCGGAGGTCTACAGACAATTCCTTGGACATAGCTTGGTTTGTGCTCTGACATGCACTGTCAACTGTGGTACCTTATATAGACAGGTGTGTGCCTTTCAAATAATGTCCAATCAACTGAATTTGCTACAGGTGGCCTCCAATCAAGCTGTAGAAACATCTCAAGGATGATCAGTGGAAACAGGATGTGCCTGAGCTCCATTTTGAGTGTCATGGCAAAGGCTGTGAATACTTTTTTCATTTTTAACTTTTAATAAATTTGCAAAACTTTCAAACAAACTATTTTCACTTTGCCCTTATGGGGTATTGTGTGTAGAATTCTGAGGACATTTTTATTTTATCCATTTTGAAATAATAAGTGACAAAATGTTGAAAAAGGTAAGCGCTGTGAATATTTTCCAGATGCACTGTATCTCAATGTTTTTTTTTCCTGGATAAATAAATTGATAAATAAATAATTAAAATGGTTCCTAACATTTACATCACCTAATTAGATGAGCCAGTAAAACCAGTCATAGGCTGGAGGTGGACTAGCAAGCTCCCAGAAGAACCAGTATACTAGACAGCTCTCAGTAGGACCAGTACAGACTGTGGTTGTACTGGTCAGCTCCCAGTGTGTATGTATATGTGTATGTGTGTGTGTCCAAACTGTGCCAAACTGTTCCCCATGCAGCTTCTATTACACACTTTGACACACGTGACACACAAACAATAATATCCCTGTGTTTCATCAGAATATCAAGGATATGTCTGTTTAATGAGGCGCTTGTCTCCTCAGGGCTGGTTTTATCAGGGACATTAGAACAAGCACAGAGAACACCTAACAGTGGATTAGTAGCATGTGCCATGAGATTAGGCACACGCTGATCTGATTCACGTTGGGTGATCAGACTGTTTGTCCTTCATCAACGGCTCTTAGGCCGTTATTGCCCTGCCTTTCGTTGTCTTTCTGTCTATTTCTGTTTCGGTCTGCTGCCCTGTGGTCGTGCGTTTGGGTCCGACCTTACCCGAAGACGTGACAGGCCAGTACTCGCAGCCAACAGACTCGCTGACGAGTGGATAACGCCTCTGGTTCCTCTCAAGGGAGCAGAGAAATGCTCTCCACATAGCCCAGCCCTCAGACGAATGTCCAGGTGTGTTGGGGGTTAGATGATATGCAGTCATACTCCTGCATCCAAGAACTACACAGGTCTAACTGTTAAAACTGTAATAGCTTTAGCTTTAATGTTCACGTTAGTTGCAGTAATTCCACATTTAAAATTGATCAACTAATTTATTTAAGTGTTGGTATTAGTTTCAAGTTGTATTGTCATATGTCCTGAATAACACGGTCAATCTGAACATAGAGAGTCTTGCAACATGCCTTGTACAACCATGGCAACCCTGCACATGGCACTAATAAACAACGAACCAAGTGTAAAATCAAAACAATACTGTCCTATGCCTTCATTGCTTCACCGATAAAAACATGGAACTAAAACCACCAATGTGTAGTTACACCACCCTATAAATGTGTAGTTGCACCACCCTCTGCTCTCAGAGAATCAGAAGGATTCCTTGAATCGTGCCGTTCTGGGATCAAGCACCCAACAGGGGGACATTAAAACAACTTAACGAAGACAGATTGGGCCATTTGGCTGATAGAACACCATGAATTTGATCAATTGTGATGTTGGCAGGCGATCTGACAGCGAAGGCATTTGTTAAACTTGAAGCCATCTTGGAACATGATCGTCCCTTTGACATTTGAGTGAGAACAATGATTCAGTCCTGTCTTATTCTCCACGGGCCCGTACACAGAGACCCACCACACAGCTCTGCCTTCACCTGCATCTGTCGCTATCCCTGGCCACGCTAATGCCGTCGCCTGTGGCTTGAACACAGCCCAGAGCCGCCTCCCACTGTACCGCTGCTAACAGACATGACATCACTTGACTCCTGGTGGCTGCTAGACAAGCCCTGCAGTCATGTGACTACACTCCACGTGTGTTCTCTGCTCTGGTGTGTCCACGCTGTACCTTTGATCTTCACGGATCAATGTTTTGATCGGAGCTGGAGAGCAGCGTGTCCACAGACTGCTAGCAACCAGCTCTAATTACACACACCTCCAGCAGAGCGGCCACATTGGCTGCTGTGATTGGTTGCAACGAAAAGCAGATCGAGGTCTCAGCCACCTCAGATAAGATATGCAGACCTGAGTCATTTATATTCCATACCAGTGTAGATATACCATAACAAAAGTGTAGATCTTAATTATATATACAGTGTATATATTCCATATCGATCTTAATAATAATAATAATAATAATATATATAATATATATAATATATATAATTAGCAGTGTAGATATTAATTATATAGATATTATATATAGATATAATCATATATATTCCTGTTATTTCCATTACAGTTGGCATCATTATTTCGTTTTGTATTTTCTGATGGAGATGTCAAAGGACCATTTGAGGAATAACTGTGCTCCTCACAGACTCTCTGGACATCCTCTTCCATGTGTGAAACTAAGTGAAAATAAGTTATGGTGTTTTTATTAAATCGGTGATGCCTGCATGTGTAACGGTGGCCAGCAGGTAGCTGTGCAGTAAATTAAACCTCACTCTCCGACACCTCATAGCACGCCAGGGCCCATGGGTTTTTGGCCTGCCTTGTAGGAGTGTCCGCTCTCTGCGTTGGAGATCGGGGTTCGATTCCCGAGGGGGACAGACAATCTCCGTCACACATGTATGTAACTTTACTGTACCTTCTGAGTAGTCTAGGACGTGTTGTTTATGTCTGACTTGGTTCAGAGCAGTCCTCGATATAACTGGCTTGGATGGGCAAATACACACACACACACACAGTTAATGTGATAATAATTTCTTCCAGAAAAGCGGTCCATCTCCTCCACACGGAGTCAACCACTTCAACAGTCATTAACGCGAGACGACGCCACGTCTCCAGCAGCGCTCTGCTCCGCAGACACAATCACTTGAGACTAATGACAGATCTGCTGGCAGCGTCGTGACGCTACACGCACAAGGTCACATGTCGGAGCAACGGTCTCCGGGCAGGAGGAGAGGGAAAGTTTTCGAGCCAAGGCACGCACCGTAAACCACATTACCGCTGCTCTGCCGCGTCCAGCTATGATCAAACACACCACCATCTTGTGCATGGCGGCCGATAACCCGATTGGAGGAGCCAATAGGAGCCAACGGGAGCACCTGCGCCGCACCTTGCGTGTTTTGAGAGTATTAGTAGAGCTCGAGCATCGTAACCCCCCCACTCCCCCCACCCCTTCCCCACTCCCCCCTCACCCCGCTCCCCCTCCTCTCAGGCATTAAAGTTATGGAGCTGCTCGCGGTAAGCGTGCGCGGGTTTTACGATGCGCCAGAGCGCCGTGCGTGTATCGGTAGCACAATAGAGCGAATCAGATTAACACGGTGGGATTAACACGCAGAGCACAGACGCGCAGCCCACTCGTTCTCACCACAGGGGCGCTACGTGACATTTGCTGCTTTATTGTCTATGAACTGACACCTCGCCCACTTGTACAGGACGCCGAACTCCCCCGGAGAGCCGGCAGGCGGGCGGGGTGGGTAATGGGGGAGAGGGGGGTTATTGCTAGGCGTTTTAAAAGTGCGCAGTTAGGAACACATGACGGCGCACAGAGCAGAGTGAGAAGTGTCATCTTGCTGCTGTTCTCCCTGACAGTTCCACCTGACTTCTAAATGCAATCCGTGCGTTAGCTCGCGTGGTTGGCTCGTATAAAGCCTGTAGGTTGTTACGGCGTCTCGCTCCGTCCTATACAGTACGGCGCGCGTCCCCGAAACATGATATGCACCGGACCCAACTGACCAGAATAAACGTGCCCGTTTATTCCGCACTCTTCTACACTTACAGTTTTCAGCCGTGCAAAGCCGCGGCTGGTCTAAACATCGCGTCCAGCCAGCATCAAACTCACCTAGTCGGTATATGTCCACCGCCACGCTCCTCAGTAAGTCCAGACCGGCGTCAAAACGAACCCCAATTCACAGATCCTGACGGAACTGCGACGGGAGAGATCCAATCCAGAGGTAAAAGCCTAGGTCCAGTGATGAAGAGAGGGTCCGGGTGATGAAGATGAGGTACTCGCGACGAAGGACAGAGATCTGGGGCTCTTAGATGTTTGGATGAGTCACCGCAGAGGATGGAAACTGTCTTCAGTCTCACGGCTGGAGAGCATCAAGTAAACATTAGTGATAGAGAAAGCATCGCTCTCCCTGCCTCTCTACCTCTCTCTCTCTATCTCCCTCTCTCTCTTTTTTTCTCTCTCTCTCTTTCCCTCTCTCTCTCTTCCAGCTCCTAGCTGTTTGCCATTGGACTACACCGAATGAAATTTACTGAGCCCAGCCAATGGATTGCCGCATCCTCTCCATCACGCTTAACCAGGCACCGGCGTGCGTGCGTGCGTGCGTGCGTGTGAGCGCGTGCGTGCGTGCCGGTGTTGGCACAGGAGAGGACAGCGTGAAGGTGTGACGAGCGCGTCTCTGTCGAGACATTTGCTCATCCCGTGGGTCACACACCTGTAACCGACACATGCGCCCGCGACCTTGGAAAGACAAGCGCCTCAAGTTGCTGTTTGGATATGATGAAGAGGAGGCTCGTCGTGCGGTCCGGAATCCACGCGGTGTCAGGGGTCGTCAAATGGACGCCTTGTGACACGGGACTCGTGATTTATAAATACGAAACATGCCGTGCGCATGTATCAAATCAAAGAGCTAGACCTACGCCACTGGCGAAGAACTGAAGTGTGGAATCTTTGATCAGTATGATTCGATATATTTAATCACAATAGCCCAGTTACAAATTATAATTAATTAAGTATTAACAATGAATTAATAAATAACCATTATGTTTTTGTTGTTTACTGATCAAGTGTACAAACACAGAGGTGAGGTCTCTGTCTGTGTGTCTGTGTCTGTGTGTGTGTGTCTGTGTGTGCGTGTCTGTGTGTGTGTGTGCGTGCGTGCGTGCGCGTTAAACACCACTGTGCACGTGGCGTTGGAGGGGAGGAGTAGAGAGTTGTGCACTCTGCTGTCATCCACTGCAGCGGCATGTCCTTTTACAGCAGCGGGATCCATTGGTATCTCCTGCTACTCACTATCAGACCAGGGAGTGACATCACCACCTGATGCATTCTGGGTATATGTTGGATTGGCAGGGAAACATTTGCATAGTTTCATAAATTTTATGTGATAATAGGCAACCCCCCCCCCCCACACACACACACACACACACCTTTGAACGTTAAATATCAGTCAAACATGCACAGATGGACAGATGGACAAAGACAAATTACATTCAGCTATACAGACTATCCATTGAATTATTAATCCACGCATGGTGCAACAGAGCAACAGATCATACATCAGGAGAACAGACAGAAGTCATTATTCCACTTCTGGGGTCCACACCTGGTCTGGCTTTACGCTGCTATACAGCAAAAATAGTCTCAGCAAGTTCAAGAGGAAGACTTTCTTTCACTTGAATTTGCAAAAGCAGATGTAAGAGCTTATTTAGTTATGTGTATTTGTGTATTACTAACTCTTTCTTTGTGTGAGTGTGTGGTGCAGGAGAAGTGGGCGTGGCCTACAGGAAAGACTATAACAGGAAAGTGGGCGTGGCCTCTACAGATAAAGGACTATAACAGGAGAAGTGGGCGTGGCCTCTACAGCTAAAGGACTATAACAGGAGAAGTGGGCGTGGCCTCTACAGATAAAGGACTATAACATGAGAAGTGGGCGTGGCACCTGGAGGGTGTTGCTGACTGGGAGCAGGACGTTTTTTGACCTTGTTTCTAAGCAGCTTCATTTGTGTTAGGTTGTGCCCAGTCATTTGTTTGAAGACCTTTTCTATACGTTATTTTATTTATTATTATTTCTGTATTAGTTAACAATCATTAAATCATTAAACGATTCTTGATTCAAAATCAAACCTGGACATTGAATGTTTTTAGACAGCAGTCACTCAGCATTAACTAACACTAACCATAACCTAGCAACATTGAGAAGTGGTTAAAAGAAGGGAAGAGGCCACTACATACATAGTTGTTGAAAGTTATTAATATATTATATTATATATTTATTTACCGTATGAAACTCATACAAGCACATTAACACAATGTCTTCAGAAAGGCTAATAGAATCAATCTGTAGATTAATTCTGTGACTAATCTGTTATTTACATTAGTAATAAAGCAGATGGCTTACTGATCATATTAAATGGTCTTGTGTTGAGACACGCGAGTAGAGAGAGAGTATGACGTGGATATGTGATGAGACCTACCAGACAGACAGGCAGACAGACAGGTAGACAGACATCAGAAGATTGGACCAGGGTGTGAGACAGGCAGACAGACAGACAGGCAGACAGACATCAGAAGATTGGACCAGGGTGTGAGACAGGCAGACAGACAGACAGGCAGACAGACATCAGAAGATTAGACCAGGGTGTGAGACAGGCAGACAGACAGGGTGTGAGACAGACAGACAGACAGACAGACCAGGGTGTGAGACAGGCAGACAGACAGACATCAGAAGATTTGACCAGGGTGTGAGACAGGCAGACAGACAGACAGACCAGGGTGTGAGACAGGCAGACAGACAGGGTGTGAGACAGACAGACAGACAGACAGACAGACAGACAGACCAGGGTGTGAGACAGACAGACAGACAGACAGGGTGTGAGACAGGCAGACAGACAGGGTGTGAGACAGACAGACAGACAGACCAGGGTGTGAGACAGGCAGACAGACAGACAGACCAGGGTGTGAGACAGACAGACAGACAGACAGGGTGTGAGAGTGCCTCCCTCCAGCAGGAGAGATACGGAGGGTCAGGGGGAGGGAGAAGGGGTGAGGAGAGGGAGGTGTACCCTTAGACCTCCACAGTTCAGTCTGACAGACAGACAGACAGACCAGGGTGTGAGACAGGCAGACAGACAGGAGAATCCCCCCCGGCTCAGAGACGCCCCCTGGTGGGTGTGGAGCTACTGTGGAACTAATGAGAGCACAGCCTGCTGTAGCAAGACCCACAATGCACCTGGGGAACAGGGTGGTGACGCGCTCCCTTGGCTAAGAGTCCTTCCCTCCTGGGCGTCGACCTCTGGCTGACTTAGCCAATAGCTGTTGCTACAACTGCTTTAATCGCATCATCTGGCTCCAAACTCAAACATCTTCCCACATCTCTCCTAACCACCCTAACTGGTTGCTGATTGGTCCACCATCCAGGGCGGCTGTGTGAACTAGAGGTCTTCAGATCCAAAATTAACCAAAGCATTTCTCACCCGACCCGATTTGCATAAATTAAAAATGTATACATTTATATCCGATCCGAACGGACCCGACGACCCATTTGGGTCCAAAAGACCCGCTGAGTACCGAAAGAATAAACAGAACCTTACAATTATGTCGCAACAGGCAACGCCATGTCACCATCAGTAGTCAAGGAATAGTGCAGAAAAGTTGGCTGAGCAACGCACAGGTTCACACACTCACACTGCCGTCAAATGATAAGAGGAAGCAAATTAATTTCAGTCAGATTTTAGTTCATAATTTAGGTTTACCAACGGAAGCCAAGGCTGGACCTCTTCAATGTTTCAATTTGTAATTCCTATCAAGGACCATGGTCAGATCCGCAAGCAAGTCAAAGTAAAAGCAAGTTGCTTATATTTATGCCAGACCTGACCCAGATCCAAGTCAAAACTTAAAAGTTGAACCCGACCCGGTCGGGTCTCGGGTCGGTTCTCGGAATATCGGGTCTCGGAGGACCCGTAAAGACCTCTAGTGTGAACGCTAAAGAGAATAAGGTTCTCACTGAACATCGAGCTGACAGCGATATTCAGATGAAGGCAGGCAACAACTACAGTGGGAAAGACAGTGGTAGTATTTATACTGCAGTAGTACTGTGGGACAGTGATAGTATTTATATTACAGTAGTACTGTAGACAGTGGAAGTGTTTCCATATGTAGTGTATACATGTACATACGTACTACACAAGATACTAACAGATCCCAGACCGATCTACATCTTGTGTGTTTTGGTAATGTGTCTCCTCAGGTAAAACGTGTCCCCCGGCCACAGATAACTCTTCACTCTGATTGTTTCATTACAGCGGAGCAGCAGAGGTGTGCCCAGGTGCCGGCCAGACGTTGGCCCGCGTGACGGCATCAGCCTGCTGTCTCCCCCAGGTGTAATCCAATAGAGCTGTGGAGTCAACAGGGGCTGTGGCTGGCAGGTGTATCTTCACCAACAACACACCAGAACCCTCCCTCACAGAGCAGGCATACACTGTATGGAAACAGCCTCCAGTTATAAGTAGTTAAATTAATTTAACTAATATGTTTCTCATTGAGGTAAAGGTCCACCCATTATGTATTAATCAAAATAAGCATGAATGACTATGCAAAATCCCAAATATGATTTACACCATTGTGAGATGAGACTTCAGAATGAGCTGTTTTATTCCTCATAGTGGGTCCCCCTGCCTCAAAGGTCACCATGGCGACAAGCCCACAAATAGAGAAAGGGGTAAATGATGGCAGGCATGTAAAATAACCCCGTGATGCCGCCCGACGTTGTCATGACAACATCTACATAGGCGGTGCCCTGAGTCACGTGCGCGTAAGAGGTGAACATTGAGGAGAAAGAATGTGTGTGTGTGTGTGTGTGTGCACGTGCACAGCTCCCCTGTGTTGCATCCAGAAGGCCTTGACATACGTGCACAGGTTCAGCAAGCAGCTCCAGAGAGTCCACGTGCATGAGTGTGTGTGTGTGTGTGTGTGCGTGCACGTGTGTGTGTGTGTGTGTGTGTTCAGACGTAAAGTGCAGGTCGTTTGAGGTCTGACTCACTAGCTGATGAACACATATCTGTCTGTATGTGCCTCTCAGGTAGATAGTCTAGAAGGTGTTCTGCAGTTTGTGTGTGTGTGTGTGGGGGTGGGGGGGGGGGGGGGGCGCTGGGTTGTCAAGGACGACTGTGAACCATTCGTCGGTAAGCTGGTGCAGCGTGAGGCTTAGCCGGCGGTCCACCTGCTTT
>JAODUK010065536.1:0-17500 GCA_027564635.1 Typhlichthys eigenmanni
GGTGCTTTTTTTCGATTGTATCTTTCAAAATCTGGCTAAGTTACTGGTTTTTCCAAGATGACATACTCATCCTTTAATATGTGGAAAATTGTCTTTGTTCGACAATGAAATGACGCAGTGATGCTTATTTTTTTTGATATTATGATATATATATTTTTTGATATATTACCATTAGTTGCTTATCTCATATTTTAGTCTCATAGCTATATAAAGCTATGAGACTAAGCTACAGACATAAGCTTAATGGCTTACAGAATGTACTCAACATTAGTTGGGGGGGGGAACATCCTTTTTTGGAAATGTTATGCACTCCAAGCATAGCCTTATCCGGGTGTGGCCTGTGACCCTCTTCCCGTTTCCTTGCTTCGAACTGCCAAGCAGCAAAACAGACTAGTGCCCATCGTATTTGCGTCAACAGTCATTTGGCTCCACCTAGTGGTATATCTATGTTTTGCCGATTTCTGTGAACTTGGCTGGCTTTCATAATGACAGAAATTGACCCAAACATTTGATGAAAGATTTTTTTAAATCAACGTTGGATTAATTATTTTCTTTTTCTTAACTTTTCCCACTTTTGTATCTGCAGTGTTTTATCTTTATCAATGTTTTTCCTCTTATTATCCTGCTGTTTTCATTTTGATCTTTGTGCTATTGACTATTTTTCTATTCTGTCCTTATTTTCTGTCTTCATTCTTTGCCTGTAGCAAGAGAACCCTATATACAAGAGTCCTATCAATATGTTCCAGAACCCAAACTATGGCCGTAAAGCTGGCATCTTATAAGTTTGTATTCCTTCCCTTTCCCCTTAATTTCTCTAGCTGGGGTTTTTGTGTGTGTTTCCAGCTTCACTAACTTTATTATTTAATTTCACCTTTCTACTAATATTTAAAAGCATCAATGGAATTAATTTACAGTAAATACACAAACTGATTCACAATAAATTTGCAATATTTGTTCACGTAAATGGCATGAGGATTTAGACTGGTGAGTATTTTGTTGTCTAATGAAATTGACATGAAATGGTATCTGACTGTAACATGGTATTTGATGTGCTCTAAAAACGGCATGTGGCTGTGTAGGGAGTGTTTTGTTAGTGTTGGCTAGGGCTGCTCGATTATGGAAAAAATAATAATCATGATTATTTTGGTCACTATTGAAATCATGATTATTAAATATAATTAGTCATTGACTTTGGACAGATGTTGCATTTATTTCACCTAAAAGAAAAAAAAGGTGAAACAAATTTAACATTGAAGCACCAACTGTGAAATGTCCCTTTAATACTTTTCACGTTGATCTTTCATGTTCACCCTGATTTTTTTTCTTGACTATTTTGTTTCTGTATTTGTTAAGAGCCGAAATTGAAATCACAATTTAAATGTTATTAATTTCACAGCCATAGTGTTGGCTGAATGGGATGTACTTTGAAATGTGTTACTGTAAATGTTCTTGGTTTTATTGTTAAAACATGTTAAGGTAACATGTTAAGGTAAACTTTTTACCTTAACATGTTTTATTAACCCATGGCTAATCAACCTAAGCATACAATGTATGTATTTGTCCTTTTCAGGGTGAAAACCCCATCTACAAGAGTGCTGTTACGACTGTGGTCAATCCCAAATATGAAGGCAAATGATGGCCTGTCTCTTTTCAGTGAACACTGTTGGCAAGCGCAGTATGTAGTTGGACGCATGAGGCATCACAGGTGATTTGTTTCACATCCTCCGGCGTTTGTTTTGTTGCTTCGTTATAATATCGCTAAAGTTGGCCACTCAAAACATATTTGTACTAACACATTTACTTTCTATGGATTCGTTGTATTTTGTATGTACTGTACAGTACAAGTGTATACTTGTGGTTGCATATTTGGACATTGACTATGAAATTAATAATAATGTTATACTGCCACAGGTCTGGTATGGGCAAAGGAGCTTTTCTTTTTCTTTTTTTTTCCTTTAAACACAAGTGCACATAATGGTTAGATATACAGTATACACATAAAAAAAAAACGATTTTTGTTTTTTTATTCTTGTGCTATACAGACACATGCATACACACACCACGCTTTTATCTTCGTGTGCTTTCTAAATTGTGTCACAGTCTTACTTAGACTTGTGAGTCTTTCTCTCTGTGCACTGTGTGTTAACTTGTCAGCTACGGAACATTGTGTGTGTAGTGTGTGTATATGTAGAACAGAGTTATACAACAGGCTGGATCGTATTCCTGAATAATGTGTACATTCAGTTGCGCTCACACAAGTATGTGCTGATTTTAGACTAGACAGTGGTAGGGCCCGATCACACCAAGACACGTCGCTAGAAACGCGTCTCTAGCAAAAACATTGTTTTCCTATGGTACGGTGCGACTGGCATGCCCTTTTTTTATGGAGCCGCACTTTGCATTTTTTTGGAGTTTTTTTTTTAGACTATGTCCTCAACCTTTCAGCGCAAGGCGCGGACTCGCATTGTTCGTCAGTGTGACAGTTGGCCCAGGCAGCCGTTCACCCGTTCCCTTTGACACAGCAGGCATCTCAGTGTGAGCGGGGGTATATCGAAGCGCTTTTTGAAGCGGCCGCGCCTTTAGCGACGCATCTCGGTGTGATCGGGGTCGTACAGTACATGGCAGCATTGCATGTCAACTACAGCTTGGTAATGTTTTAATCTGCTATTGATAAGCATTCAAAGTATCCATGTCGTTGCACACTCAGTTGACAATTGTAAAGAGAAGATACAGTATATTGAATAATTGAAGGTATATGAGGATTAGTTATTTTTGCCCCCGTGAAGTTGGCACCCCGTATGATAAGAATGTGAATTAAAATATTTCTATTTGATCAAATAAACAATTACGCACAAACCATTTTTTACTTATCACATTTGTTTGTGCAAGTTTGTTAAAACAAAACAAACATTAGTGCATCATTATTTTAGGTTTTATTGAGGTTTATTTTATGTTAACATGATGTCATAGTCTTCCCGTTTGTGCCGTGCTGGAATGGGCCGAATTGCTCATAGGCTTAACATGTACATTTAAACTTGTTATGGGCACACATTTTTATTTTACGCGCACAAACAAATCAAAACAACTTTATTCACATTCTTGTCATACAGGGTGCCAACTTTCATTAAAATACTATCACAAAGGGATTGTATGCCACTTGTTTTAATTGTTAAAATGTAGCAATATTGGGCAATCAAATGAAGTGCATTATATTGAACGCTGTTATGCCTAGATAGGTAGAAGTGGTATTATTGCCATCTGTTTTTAACATGCTCAGGTCCTACTTTCTGTTTATATTAAGCAAGCCAAATAAATGAAGTAGTTTTGTGTATGTTTTTAGAAGTATGCAATTCTTCTTTAAACTGTAAATCTGAACATTTGTTTAATGCAACACCTGAATCACCTCTGGACATTTTCCAACACTCAAATGCCAATGAAGAAATGCAGGCCTACACAGTATTGTTTTTAAGTGCCTTTTTATTTCAACACAATGTTTTTTCCGATGCTGTTTATGGATTTATTTATTAAATAAAGTAAACAAATGTGGGTGTGTCATTTTGTGAGGCTAGGAAATAAAAGGTTTTAGGAAAGGTATTTCAGCATCTATACTGTAACTGTAATGTGGATCTGAATGTAGTATGAAATGTAGTCTGTTACATTCTGCATTATATTATTATGAGTCCCTCCCTGGTCAATAGCAATAGAGACGGGATAACAACATAATTTAACCAGCCCAAAGTAAATCTGAAATAATGGACAGAAAACTAATGTAGGCATACTGTAATTACCAGGAATGTATAAATGAAAGATCAAGATGTGACAGAAGTAAAGGTCCGATGATGTACAGTGCTTTAAATCATCATAATCCATTCACTAACACCACATTAGTCCAACACACAATACTATTACTAAATCGTAGTGCACTATGCAAGGATGACGCCACGTAAAGGTAATGTTTCCAGGAAGTGTCATTATTTGACATTATGTGATTTGACGGTAAGGAATGTGTGTAAATGACAAGAATAAAACGAACCTACAATTTCTTAAATCGTTGCTGTCATTAATTAGTCTAAAGAAAGTATTATGAACGCGTGTTGTACGTTTGTTATTACTAAGTAGTAGTAATGAACACTAAATAAAATGCATTATTTGTATAAATAATGCAATGGCGGAAGTATTAAACGGTACCCCGGATGTGTTTGCTGTTAGCAAGAAGCTGTCAAGTAGCTACCCGCAGACAACATAGGAAACAGCGTCACTTTGCCCGAAGGACATCGTTCGCATCCAGTCTAAACAAGACAAAGACATGGAGGACGACGTTCTAACGACGCTGAAAATACTAATAATTGGAGAAAGTGGCGTTGGAAAATCTAGGTAAGATTACTGCTGGTTTTACTACAGCTAGCTATCGTACCGTACCGAACGGTAACAACTGTGCCTACCTAGCGCACCGCTAGCATAGCAGATATTACAGAATGTTTGCAGTAAATGTACTAGGAAAGTGTAAAACACCAAGGTCATGTCATTGTCTAACCCATTGAACATACTTTTAATATACTAATGTATTGTAGTTGCTATTATGCTCAGTGTCATCAGGCAGCTTATACGGTACATATGCTAACGCGTATGAATTGTTGTCCACGTTAGCCAGTGTCACCCTTGGCCTAGACGTGACTAACTATTTCACATAAGCTATCTTTATTGCGACAAAACTGTTGCTTAAAACCACTTTCCTTAACTAAATGCAGCAAACTGTGGGAGGGGGGAATCTACTGTAAGTGACAGATATGTTAGTCAAGATAAGTAAACAAATGTACTGCACTTCAGCAAAATGACATTAGGATTATAGATCTCTGGGGCTATGTACGGTACCCTATTACTGATTTGGCCAACTTTTGACAATGAATCTTGCATGCCAGCCAGTGTTACCCCCTATCAGTATTGTATTAAGTCCCATGTTTAACGGTTTCTACAATTTCCATGACCATGGTATTTAGACAACCAAGAAAGAATGTTCATTACAGACGCTAAAAATGGTAGAAGCTCTTTGCTTGTGTGATTATTATTTTATTTATTTTCTCTCGGTTTTGGGGAGCAGTGGAGGCACTCTGTATAGTGTTAATGTTATTAACATAATATGTAGGCATGGGCGGACAGAGTGGTCTGCTTCTTGTAGAGTTTCTGGCCAGTGTTGTTGTCTGATTACTATTTTGATTATGTATCCCTCTAGTGTTTATAATAAACAGAACAACAGCTAATGTAATATTTGACGTATATGACGATAATATATGCGTTTGAGAATATATTGTTCTGTGACCAAATTGGTATAAATAGAAGGCTATTTCAAAATAATCAAATAAAAAGCCTCTACATAGGCTATTTTCTTTCCTTGCAGTATGCAGGGGTCCTCAAATTACAGCCTATGTCTACACACAGTTAAATAGTACATTCCAAAATGACCTAAAGTTTAGAGACTACGCCTTTAGTCTGGCTCTTGCACAACACAGCCTAATGACTTCAGACTATGAACAACACTCATCACCCCTGCATCCTTGCCTGTGGACCATGAGAGAAGTGAGTGTGTTGTGCCAGCTTGCTCAGGGGGAAATGAGTGGCCATTACTGCCATGATTAAGGCCTTTGCACTTGATTAGTCACAGCTAGTGACTAATGTGAACCCTGTCCTCTTGACCGCACCGGGCCAGTCATATCATGCAATGTGAATGCAGGAAATGCATACGAGGGGAAACAATCAATCGGCAGAGGAAGAGAGAGGACTTTGGAGCAGGGCAGGGTTGGCGATAGATAGCCAAATGGTAACCTGATATCAGAATGCAGACATGCTCAGATACTGTAAGCCTCTGTCTAGGGCTGAACGATTTGACCTCAAAAAACATTAAATAATGATAGATCCATGGAGTCATACTTATTAGCTTTTAGTAAAATATATTGACTGGTTTACTTACCCTGCTGTATTATTGTGGTAGGAATCTGACAAATAAAGACTCTCAGATCATCAGGGTTGTGATTTATTTATCTTTTGCGCAAAGAGATCAACACATGAGCAAGCGGCATCAATTAGACAACAGTTCCTCAAGAATAAAGGTGCTGACTGTTCAGCTCCTTCCACTTTCATGCCTTCACTCTCTCTGTCGTGCTCCGGGCAACAGTGTCATGTTCAGGCCCAGTTCCTCAATTACTTGGTACTGTCTCGGGCGGCAAGGCCGCTGCCTGCTGACCAAGCTATACATTGGTTTAAATTCCTCACATAGCACCCCTGCACGTATGGCTCGGCAGTACCAGAGACCCAGTACTGCTGACAAGCATGTTCCAAGTTGCACAACAGAAAGAGAGAGTCTACCTTGTAACATTGCACAACGATTCTATAAATAAATATGATTTTACTATGTTGTTATGAATATTTCCCATCACACTATCCTGTACCTGTAGTAGGCAGCCTATGTTTATCATTCACGTATGCATTTGGAATCGGTGAGCGTTTCCTTCTCTCTACTCCACCTACTAATTGTAGACATTTTTGTCTACTATGATAGTTCAGAACTACTATGATAGTTCAGAACAAATATATATATATTAGAGAAGGGCCCTGAGTTCTTATTAACTGTATCTTACGTCAATATTATTTTGAGTTCCCTGTTACAAATCTTAGGCTAATCAACTTTGACAACACTTGTTATTAATATCTTATGCTATAGAGTATTTTTTACTTAATATCTATTATTAATATTATACACTATGAATGTAATCTTATGCATTTATATTTAAACCCAATTAGAAACCCAAATGAATTCCAAGGTATCTGTTGGCTCTAATCCTTAAGTATAACTTCCACAGACACGCACACACGCGCGCACACGCCGGCAGACTTGATGTTAAACAAACAGAAAAATCCCATGGCAGGCCTGTGTCGACGCTTGGGTGCGGTGGGACCCAAAACGAACGGTCACTTCACTCTGTGAGCAAAATATAATATGGTACCTTACAAAGTGAATCTGTGTTTTATTCCATTTGCCTTTGCTGAAAAACAGGACGGAACAAGGTGGCGTTGTCCATGTGCGTGGGCGTCGAGGAGTCTTTCATCCGAAGGGGACTTCGATGAGATATCTGGCAACGTCGATCGTCTGGCGTCCGCCTTATAAACTATATTTGTGTCCATGTCGGCAAAACAAATAACTAACTTAACTTAACGACCGTCGGTATAGCATTGTTGGATAAACAGTGGCCGATAGTCCAAGTTCGTGGTGTTAGCTTTTCCAGCCTAACACTGACAAGTCCATTCACTGTAGCCTACTTATGAAACTGATCACCGTTAAACAAGCGAGCATACAAACATACGAACAGCTACTAACTTCGCTTGGAAGATCATTCGGCTACTAACATGTAATGTACAATTTCCTTATTAATTATCGTGTTGACAATCACGGCAAATAATTACGTTACACTTTGGCATGAATCTCAAACTTGCTTCTTCTCTCAACCCAACGAAAGAGACGATTTCCCCGCGCTACCTTCGTCACACCCACTTCCTGCTTACTTGCGTCAACCAATCATGAACAAACATTTAGATACATAATGATTTCTCCTAGTTACATAAAATAACTAGTTAATTAAATATCTTTCCAAATTATTTATCAACATCTTTTTAAACCTATTATTTACAATATGGTATTTTAATATTGGATTATTTATATTCTCGGCACTATATATTGGCCACTGGGTTACACCGTTAATGGCACCAGCAGCAGCATTTCTCAGTAGATGCTGCTCATTTATTGCTGTCCCTTGGATTGTCACGATTTCAAGATGGGTTGTTCGCGTCCCAACAAATAGGCGTATCTGTAACACGTGTCCTCCTATTTACGTCGCGCTTGATTGAACAGGATTCTAACAAATCAGCAAAAACCGACAGGAAAATTACGTTTGTTAGATGTTGAGAATTTCGGTTTCGATTCCTTTTCAGTTAATCGTCCAGTCTTTCGCTCTGTCTGTTTTGTCTGGGCTGCTTGTTGCTGTCTCACTCTCAGTACTATATGTAATATGTGACCCACCTGACCCTATTTTCTCATCTCCATCTAACCTGTTGTCAACAGTCTCCTGTTAAGATTCACAGATGATACGTTTGACCCTGACCAGTCAGCAACAATAGGTGAGTCATGAACATTGTGATTGTTTAGTGTCAGTGTTGTAGGTTATTTCTAATGTGCAAGATGACTACTGTATCTTGTCAGTGTTTACAAAATGTAGGGCGTCTCTACTAGGGCTGGGCGATATGGACCAAAAATCCTATCTCGATATATTTAGATTGAATACCGATACACGATATATATCGGTGTTTTCTATAAAGTGGGTTAAATGTTCAGGAGGAGAAAAAACACGAAACCTGACAGAAATTTCACTTATTTTTTAGCGACTTAATTGTACATGGTTAAATCCATAGGGGAGATTACAGGGTACCGTGTAATACCAGCTGGCTACCTATATCTGTTTGTCAGACATGGAAATTGAGCATGTGACTCAGTATCTGCTCTCTCATTGGCTACTCTGATAAAAGGTCTGAATATAACTATATCGATATTAACAATATTGTCTAATTTTATATCTCTTTTGAAAATATACCGATATAAATTTAATATCGATATATCGCCCATCCCTAATCTCTATCAAAAGGCACATAATATTATACTTGTTGTGATATTATGCAGTGCAGCTTTGTACAAAGTAAATAAGACCATATTACCTCATCCATCACAACCAAGGTAGCCTCATACTGGCTTTATTACATGGAATTTAAAAGCAAAATGAGAGGCTAAATAGGGACAATGACACAGAAGGTGTAGGTAGCCATACAAAGGGTTAAGCTAAATGACTGACCACCGCACAGCACCGTACTAAACCACACATCCGTAGGGGCACCCAGCTATTTGATTTATTCTAGGCTTTTTGGGGATTGTGAAAAAGATCTTGGAGCAGACAAGGCAATCCGTCTCCTATGGCGAAATAGTGACTGTAGCAGTATGCTTTTGGCATCTGGACTGACATGAGAGCTTCTTTTGAGTCTCACTGAATCGGCAAATATTATCAGGATTTATTTTTATTCTTTTAATCTATGTAATGTTTAAGATTTGGATGCATCAAGGGTACCCGTTTTCTTTCTACTTGTTTCCTTGGGTCTGTTACTGCTGGTGTGAGCGAATCTTCATTAAAACATTGACTACTTCTTTTTCCCTCTTGCCTGTTCTACATAATTAGATTTTTCTCTTTTGTGAAGAGCCTTCAGCTCACAATGCTGCCTTTGTTGAAACCAAATGCACAGATTCCCAGTTAACTTGGAGTAATGTTGTCTTTAAAAAAAAAAAAAAAAACATTATACAGGTAGACATTCATCGCAGGGAGCCTTTGCCAAACAGATGTATTCATAGCCCCTCTGACTGACTTTAGGCCCTGTGGATTTACTGTAGGCCCTGTTTAGTCCCTGTATTGATAATGTACATGGAGATGGATTGCCTTCACACACCACCGTGTGACCACTTGAGAACTGGTTGTGCTTTAGTCTCGCTACGCCAATGGTTGCACGCTGCACTTAAAATCCATGTTTCTATATTTGAGAGTCAAAGCAACCATTTCCTTTTCATTTAGCATTTTGGTCATGTCTGGCTTTAGCAGTTCATCCCATTTGCTGGGAAAGTTCGTCGACTGTTTTCTCTGCTCACTTCTGTAATGTTGAAAGTTGTGATTGTGTTAAATATCTGAGTTTGTGTTGTATGTATCGGTTGTTTTTATGACATTGGTGGCTACAAACATGTAGGCTACAATAATGACTAAACCTGTTGAGTGACAATGTTGTTGTCATTTGGATGAAGGTCTACATTCTCGGTGCATTAATTATTGACTGTTGTCAGGTTGCATTGCATGCATTTTAATTCCAGGCAGAAATCGGGCCAAAGAGTAGCAAAATTGTTAGGTTGGTGAAAATAAGGGTGAGTGAGGTCTCTCCATTTGCCCCCCGTCTCAGTAATGTCCGTTTTAATAGAACCATATGTTCAGTTACATACTGTACAGTATGTTGTTTTTGAAAAGGAATCTGGTGTTAAACTAGCCTGACTCCACCCGACTAATGCTCTCAGCTCGTTCTTGCTGAGATTACAGTCTGAAGGCCCTGTTCGCACAGCCACCTGGATGGTATGTAGGTGGTGTTGGGTGTGGGTGTGCAATGACGTTGAAGTCAAGCATTTCTTTTTAAACATTGATAAGAGTTAGATGAAGCAATACAAATGCAATGCTAATTGAACCAAAGATGCCCAGTAGGGGGCAATGACTGCAAAAACTGCACAATATATTGGCCATGTGTATCCAATGATGTAGGGGGTGGAACTTCTGAGGGAGCACACTATGGAGTTGAAGGGAGAGGTGTCATTTTGTTTTCATGTAAAGCTCAAATATCATCATCAATCTTTCTCCAGCATCACTTGCGTCCAGAGGTGCGTTCAGAATTGGCGAATGTTTGCGAACATATAACAGTATACATATAACAGTTTTCTGTGTGCCGCAAACGTTTGCGAAGGTAGTTCTCGGCGAACACGCATTCACACTGGACGAAGGGCGTGTTTAAATCAAATTTTTCTGGAATGTTTAACACAAAACATTCCAAGTTCAAACAACATGTTCGCCAGGAGTGTTAGCCAATTCTGAACGCTCCTCAGGTAAGGTGCTTTTTCTGGTGAATGCCATGTTAGCAGCCTCACTGGGTTGTAGAAGCGCCTGAGATCTGTGTATTATGGTGTTGCAGTGTTTCTTATAGCCGTTTAGCTTTACACAATTTAATTCCGTCCGAGGGAGATGGGGTGAAGTTGTAGAACTATCCATGCCTGCTGCTGCCTCCTCCTATTTTCACAAGCATAAATGTATCTTCCAGAAGCCTCTGTGTACAGTGAGGACGGTCAATCGGAGCATTCGGCATAACTCGGTTACTTCTATGTAAATGTGTCTTTCACTGGCGCCATGCAGGGTTTTACAGGATGGACCACATCACAGGTGGTGCCTGTGTTTATTAATTTATATTTTGATTCACGATGTCTCTCGGCAGCGTATTTGGTTTCATATTAGCATAATAAACCACAGAGTTCCTATCCGATGGCTATAAATGCGTCGTCAAACCATAATTTTAAATGCAGGACGCACGGGCTGGGCTCTGTTGCCTGTCTGCGTAGCCGGGGGTTAGCGGAAGTTCAGGGACATTGTGTGGCATGTATGTTTTGACAATTCATCATAGATGATTATAGTCTGACATCATGACGGACTATTCTTGGCAGCTGTGGGGCAAACCTGTAAGAGTCATCAGACACAGACTTGAATAGAATGAGGTCATTTTGTCAGTGTATGAGTGATTGACCGTGTGTTGTGTTTCTTATTTATTTTTTGTGTCTAGGCGTTGACTTCAAGGTGAAGACCCTCACTGTGGATGGCAACAAAGCGAAGCTGGCTATCTGGGTAAGAGAGCAAAAGCAAAACCACTCTAGTGGGTTGAACAAGATACTACACAGGTGCAAGTGTGACTGCTGTTTTCTTCCAGTCTGTTGTTCACCTGAAATGCCACTAGATGGCGCATGAGTTACACCATATTTGGCTGCGTGCTCCCAAGCTGTCTGCAGAACAAGGAGCCGGTCACTCACCCCACCAATGTCTGCCCTAGTGGCTGGTTGATCCTGTTGGAGCCGCTATATGTCCTCAGCTTGTCCAGCAGCGTCTGCCTATGTTTTGCAGGACACGGCGGGCCAGGAACGCTTTCGTACCTTGACGCCTAGTTACTACCGGGGAGCTCAGGGAGTCATCCTGGGTAAGCCGCCATTCTTAACGTACATTTGTGTGTGCGCGCGCGTGTGTGTGCGTGTGTGTGCGTGTGCGCGCGCGTGCGTGTCATTCTCTGCAGACAGGCCCTTGGTTGTAAAGAGTGATTGGTTTTCATCCTGTGACTCTCTCTCTTTTCTCTCTGTCTCTCTGTGTCACCTCATACCCTTTGCTCAAGCCCCTCCAATGGACATGCACAGTCTCGCTCGCTCGCTTGCTCACTCGCGCACACACACACAGAGAGGAACCAGGTTGGAGCAGTTAGTGCGAAAGCAGACATCCTCTGCGACCCACAACTGTAACCACACGTAATGGCCTGCAGTAACAGCGGGCACCCTAGAGCGTCTTCGGGTTATTGGATTACTCAAACCTCGTGGTGATGATGATGATATTAATAGTAGAATATTCTGGCGTATGTATTTTGCTTCATTATATTATCATAAAAAAGGATGGCCTCATGGAAATGCCAATGGAGTCTTAGGCCCCGATCACACACTGCTAAAGGCGCGGCCGCTTCAAAAGCGCGTTGATAAACCCCCAATCACACAGACGCGCTACCTGTGCCAAAGAGAACGGCTGCCTGGGCCAACTGTCACGTTGACGAGCAGCGTGTTGAAAAGTTGAGGATATTGGAACATTTTTGCATAAAAAAAAAACGCGTGCCGGTCGCGCCGTACCACAGGAAAACAACGGGTTTGCTGGCGACGCGTTTCTAAGGACACGTCTCGTGTGATCAGGGCCTTACACCCTGATTGATCTGTTGCATTGTTTGTATCGTATACAAACAGAGATGACCCTGCAAAATGTTTTGAGATCTCGCTGGCCTCGTGTGTGTGTGTGTGTGTGTGTGTGTGCAAAGATAATGACCTGTGTTTGTGTCCACCTTATCCCCCCCAGTGTACGATGTTACGCGGCGGGAGACGTTCACAAAGCTTGACAACTGGCTGAATGAGCTGGAGACGTACTGCACAAGGAACGACCTTGTCAAGATGCTTGTGGGCAACAAGATAGATAAGGTAATGTGTGGGGGGGGGGATTGGCCATGTCACACTAACGACCAACACGGCTGCTCTGTTATGCCTGATGTTCTTTTAGTTGGAGCTTAAATGTCTTTCTATAACGCCACTCATTTCCATGCAGCTGAACAAATTGTTGTGCTTAAATCAGTTTAGATGGATAATAATGTGTAATAAAGTGCTAATGCTAGCTTAGTAGCTGCCTCTATAAACATAACCGTGTAAAAGCAGACTCATGATGTGACGTGAGGCGAATTGTGCCTTTAAGCCCTGGACATACTGCATGCGACGAGAGACAATTGAAAGTCAATGAGGTTCAGCAACGCGGCCGGGTACCGAGTTAAACAAATCTCAACTTCAGGCGACTACCAACAGGAGCTGAGGATATCGTTGACTGACAGCTTCACTGAAACATTTAGGGCGGGAAATATACGAGACGGATACCTAGGCAACCAAAGCAATCTAAACGAGCGACCAATATTCAGCTACAAAGCGATGTGCGGCGAGCAGATCGCTTGCAGTGTGTACTGGGCTTTAACCTGCAAGGGTTCTCTACTCAGACTTTTATTGGATGTTTAATTCAATGTTTTATTTTGTTCGCGTCTTCACCATTGCCCAACAACATAACAATTTAAATGGTTGTATAGATGTACATAAATATGCAGCCCACACTGTTAAAATCAAACTTGAGGATAAAAACCATTGCAGTCACTACATAATTCAAGTGTTTACCTAATTGACCTTTGTAGGCCTTCTGTCATATCAGACTAATTATAATAATAATAATACATTTTTATTTCTGGAGGCCTTTCAAAACGCTCAAGGACATCTTACATAATACACAATATAATGTGTCACTTCCCTTCGTCATTAAACTGGAATGTGAACAAATCAAGTGCAGATTCTGTTTAACACCATCGCTCATTTGTGACAATGATGTACAGCTTGTTGCCTCTGGACGGTTTTGGTGCCACAGAGATGCATAGCAGCGGTTTAAAACAAAAAGTGCATTATAAATACACGGTGTGCTGTTTTTCCTCTGTCACAGTATCGTGATTTTCTCCCTGGCTTTTGACAACCACAGTAGCTGACAGGCCTCCTAGACAGATCTCATGAGCCATTACCTCTCTTTTGTTTTAGGAAAACCATGAGCTAGACAGGAACGAAGGGCTGAAGTTCGCAAGAAAACATTCCATGCTTTTTATAGGTGAGTCGGGAGGATTTCCCTCTTTTCTAAGACCTGTTGGGCATACTGTGAGCTCCAAGTAGACTGTTATGATGGGGAATGCTTGCTTAGCGCTATTTATAAATGTTTTAACTTTTTGTAGCTCATCTTTGTTTCCAACTTTGTATTTGATTAAGAACTCCTATAAGTGTGTTTTTTATTTTATTTGCAATACATGGATATGGGAAAGGTTGGAATTTATCTTCCCATACAGCCTTCCCAAGCATTCCGTAACCCAGATTTATGGGTTGACTTTTAAGTCGTATATCTCGTGTTGTTATTGTATTATCATTGTTTCTGGACATCATCGTATTCTGGAGCGAGTGTTGCCAGCGTCCTCTAAAACGGGCCGAGAGCCCACAATTAGCACCTGGCCTTGACGGTTATTGTTCCAGCATTAGTTCCAACTGCTCGCCCCGCCTCGCCTCTCCAGCTGGTTGCTGCGCGATGATGACATCAGGGTGCAGAGACAGTAACGGTTGTCTGTCTGCATCTCTCTTGCCCTCTCCACCTGCTCACCCCCTTTTATTTGTCGTCCTCTCTCTCTCTCTGCGTCGCCCCCTAGAGGCCAGCGCTAAGACTCGGGACGGCGTCCAGTGTGCGTTCGAGGAGCTGGTGGAGAAGGTCATCCAGACGCCCGGCCTGTGGCAGAGCGAGAGCCACGGCCGGGGTGTCCAGCTCACCGACCAGGACGCCGGGGGTGGCAGCGGCGTCTGCGGTGGTTACTGTTCCCTGGCCTAGACAACGCACATGCACACACATACACACATACACACATACACACATACACACATGCATACATACACACGGGACATATCTTCAACCTATGTACGTATGCAGTATGTACGATTGGTGCATAGACTGGTAGCAACGTTAAAGCACCTTCCCCCTTCTCCCCCCCCACACACACACATTCACACTCAAGCCCAACAGACTCCCCAAGGCTGTTTCATCCGGACTTGAGGGCCGTCCCACTACAGTTGCACTTTTGTGAGCAGTGATGGAGCGCTAACAGGGGCCTGCCTTGCTCTTCGTCAGTCAAGTCCACATAAGGTGTATTTCTCTTAATGTGCAGGACCTGCGTCTTATGTCTGACAATAATGAATCAGTAACTATTAAGGATTTAAGGATAAAGCAGTGATCTCTAGTGTAGTATGACGGATGGAAAGGCATGTGGTCTTCATGCTACAGCGTGCCTGTTGCACTTCCACACCTGTGGCTTTCTCCGGTTTGTCTCGTCTTCGCTGTGTCCCGCCCATTCCCCGACACCGTCGGCCCAGTCTCCTGCTGCAGGCCGAACCGCTCGCTAATCGCCCAGCGGATCACGGGGCCTGACCCAGGCTGCCAGCACTGCTGTTTTCAGCCCCTCGTCACGCAAATCTGTTGTCCACACAACTGCCTGCTTTGTCCGCAAAATAATAGACCTACTGAGCGTTTGGACTTAGTCTGTAAAGTCAGTGTAAAACTATGACTCCACAGCGTTCAGCGTGTTTTGAATGGTGCATAAATCAAAGAGATGGGCACTATGGCGGTTTCCCCCCAGTTGTGTGTGTGTGTGTGTGAGTGAGTGTGAGAGGGAGAGAGAATGGAGGCATGCTTAAAATTGCACGGCTTGTTTTGTAACCAGTTGTTTTAATGGGGTGTGAGCTTCTGGCACTCTCCCAATCTCCCACTTAGACAGATAATATCAGCACTACTGCTTGGTCTGCTGCAGATTCTCTGCACTGGACGTACACAGAGGAAAAGTGTTCGATATTAAACAGAATATAGTGAGTCATAAGGGTGTTTCCATTGAAATTGGAAAAATGGAAGATATTGCCCTGTGCTCCACACCGCTACAGTAATGGATTTCCCAGCGCGCCTGTCGCAATGTCCATCGCAGAGAGTCAGTGGTAAATGTACTGTACCCCTGGCTGCGTTTTGTTGTACTTGAGGGCTGGCGCGCGTGTTTGCAAATACTAGGAAAGCTTGACCTTGTGATGGTGATAAATGACACAGATGCCTTTTACATCTAATTGGAAATAGATTGCTCACTTTGTATCTTTTTATTTTAACTGCATGTCAAATATACAGTATATATTGTGTCCTTCTAACGTTTGTTTAAAATAATAACCTAAGTGTTAACTTGCAACAATACTCACCAAACACTACCTTTACATTTTCTTGTACTGTTAATAATTGCTTGTTTACCATTATAATTTTATGGTTTATTTGTCAAAATGATGACTTGAATGCTGTAGGTATCTTTTTAATGTATTTCAAATGACTATGGAGAGCTTGTAAATGTGTAGGTCAGGCTATGTCTAGGAACTTTTATTAAAATATCGCTGCCTATTGTAAAACTGAATGGTATACATATACAAATGTGTATTAACCTGAATAAAACACTTTTTTTTTTTTTAAAGGATTTTTTAATTTTTAATACATATTCCATGTTTTTAGAAGCTGATCTTAGCTCAAATTAGAAGAGGCAAATCTGTTAAAAGAAGGAACAAATCATTTTAAGTTATTGCTTTGAAGTCCTAACAGAGGATGAACTATAACTCTGCGGTTATAGTTACAGGGGTGGAAATGTTGCTGATAGGTGACAGGTTTTACGCTCGGCGCATTGCGCATTCCTCGCTCCTTAGAGTATAGAAGTGTGTTCAAACTGTCCGGGGGGAAACCTAGACCCTAGACCAGCGAGCCATCTAAATCATGTCTTTTGGCAGACCTTCAGGAAACGCCACCACGTCCATAACTCATCCTGTACCAACACTTTAGCCGGGGCGTGTGTGCGCGCTGTGTCCACAATTCCAGTGCGACCGATTATGAAAGGGATAGCTCGCCCTCGTAGCGCATACTGTAGCCTACGTCTCCAGCGCGGTCCAGGCAGAACTGGAAATATGTCTCAGTCAAACAATAAAGGCATGCAGCCCGAAACGCGTCAGACTGGCGGTTGAGCTGAAGATATTATACTATTCATCCAAATTTTTATGTACAAATTAATAAATCAAGGTAACGAAGGCATTTAATGGTAATCTAAACGTTTGAAAACCATTGAGGGTAGGTAGGTAGCCTATTTCGATCTCATATAGGCTATATAGCCAACTCCAAAACACTGTTCTTTATAGTAGGCCTATGTTTGTGTTGAGATGTATTTTAAACCAAACCGACTCATGACTTTTATTTTATTTGACAAGTTGACTTAAACTTTATTGGGCGCTATCACGTGTGGATACACATTTAGGGTACAAAAACAAACATTATAGCGCCTCATCTCATGAGCTCTCATAAACACCCGACGTAGCCTATGCGGTCTCTTTCACCATGACTGCCTCACTGAGTGTTTGGCCAGCCGCTTAGCTCAGGGTACGGCTGTCTCTCATTAACAATTGTCTCTGCTCGTCTTCTGC
>JAODUK010065536.1:22500-41361 GCA_027564635.1 Typhlichthys eigenmanni
CCTTTCTCTGCTGCCAAACCGCATTCCACTGGCAGCTGACATTTTTTACATCTGCTGCATTGACGTGGTTTTACTTGACTACAGTGAGGAATTTATTAATCTTCTCTGCGATGAGATATTACGCAGAGACATCGGGCCCCGCCACACCTCTACGTCTTATTTGTGGCCCCCCCCCCCCCCCCCCCCTTCCCCCGGCTGTCATTTTTATTACGGGAGGTTGTGGCTTCTGTTCGGCCCTACAGTCTTCCTGCCATAACCGCCACGCATAATTTTCCATCCTCACAACACTTCCAACACTGTCATGGCATGAACGTGGAATGCCAAATATTGTTTGAGAAATTTGGAGCAATGTGGAAAACCTCTCACCTGTGTTGAGATGAACATCAGAGAAATTCTCATGGACGTGGCATGGCGAGGATAATCTATCGCTCAAATACGTAGATCGTGGTGAACATGGCACAGCTTGCAAGTATATAGAACCTGGGTTTTAGCGCTTCAATAAGGGTAAACCCAAAGCGGAATGTAACATGCTATCTGTTTCAGATGATGACTATAGAGGACAGCGTGGTTCTGTCGGTGACGCCGCAGGACTCAAAAACAGCAATCATACAATCATAGAGAGTAGATGTTCCGTGACGGTTATTTTTAAATTCTGCCTTCTCAGCTACTTTCACCCCCCACTGAGTTCAAGATCCAAACATTGAACATGTTGCGTCCCTGTGCGCTGTCAGAGCCTAAATGCACAACATTCTAATTATAATCCAAATCCTAAATGTTAGGTTCGATTTAGTGCGGAAACCATGATGAGCATTTATCTGATTGCGAGAGAACACTGGATTAGCATCTTAATCATAGTCTGTCTAAACAGCCTGGCAGCATTATAGCAATGAGATCTTTACTGTAAAAGATTGCCCATTGTAAAAGTAAGGTTTTTCCAGTTATGTATTCACTTATGTTGTCTGAAGGGGCTGGACTAATGATGAAACCACCATTGTGTATTTGTCCCCAAGTGTGACATCATTCTTGAATAGCAACCAATTGTCTCTGACCTATCATCTCATTCCCCATCAGATAGAAAAAAAGAAAGGACACTAACTGAAACAGAATGTTCAACTTGAAGGCAGAAAGACTCTGAAAAGTGACAGATGCAGATGGAAAATGATACAGGACCTTTTAAGGTATTTGTGTATGTGAAAAGAGATCATCTGAGTTTCCAGTGCTCCACCACCAATGGTAATGACAAGTTGTAGTTCTAATTCCCCATGACTGATTCTGGTATCTCGTCTAGTGTAACCAGACCCAAAATTCACTTGGTGAAGAATAGGTTTTGGCCACGCTGCATTGAGAAGTGTTGTCGTTGCCTCCATACTGGACGTAGACCTCTGGTTAATTTTGAAACTATTGGACAGCGTTTAATCAATCGGTGTTGCTACAACATCTAGTCACTAACCCACTCTGATTGGTCCACCAGCAGGTTGGCTTTGAAAATGTGAACAGCCTTTCCAGACTTTAATCTCAGTGAAAGAAATTGAGTTCAGAGTAATAGTCGGGCGGAGCCAGGCTATCTGGTCAAATCTACCATCTTTTTACTTTGTGTCTCAAGTTGGTAGGCCCAGGACAGCTTGGGCCCACAACACCATGGAAGTGGTCTTATTTCTGTGTAGCAGCTGTTATTCTGGTTCTAGAGAACAGTCAATTACCAGGACTTGGGCTGTTGGAGAACAGCTGAGGTGCTTTTCTACCCCTGTTACTGTTTATGTACTGTATGTGTGCGTGCGTGCGCGCGTGCGTGCGTGCGTGGGTGTGCATGTAACGCTTGGCTGGTCCGAGGCTCAAATCCAAAGAGAAAATTCACAGGCATTATCGTCCAGTAAACAACCAGGCGCACACAGCCCTACATGTGGCTCTGCATAGCATGCACTGTTTAAATATTGAGTCGGATTGCATCCAGTTCACCACCCCCCTGGGTGGCTGTCCGGTTGACAAGGCATACAGCATGTTGCAGAACTTTGTGGCGAGATGTGATAATTTCAGGTTATGGCAGAAACCAGGAAGTGTTGTGTGCGGTTTGGTGAGCGTGTATGCATCCTCTCACTGAAGAACACGCCGTAACATACAGACAAATAACAGTAAAACGTCTTCACCGGGTACAGTATATTTCCTGTGTTACTCTATTGCTCCACCCAGTTGGTGGTTTTCCATCCATTTAGTTCTAATGGTTCCATCGCCATGAATAGCGGTTCCTCTCCTACTCTGAGGAGAGTTGATTCCGGTATCCTGTCTAAAAAGAGTGGTGCTGAGACTCATGCAGCTCCCTCAGGTTAGAACATTGTGCATGCCTCCACAGTCTGTTCCTACAAGCGCAATTTACCTTTTTTGTTTAAAGCTGGTATGTGTCACATTTTCCCTCCGCTTTTCAGAAGTTCAGAAAACAAAGAGAAGATGATGTCCACCTGGAATAACACCAAACATGTCCTCACTTGGCCAAAGGAAGCATATTCTTGAGGTTTCATGTAAGTTTTCCCTTTCTTCTGGTGGTATCTGAGTTTATTATGAGAAATTAAGACAGGAAATATTTTTCTCCAACTCCAACCTAAGGTTAACTTAGTGAGGAGTAGACTTAGAAGCTGCCATGTAACAGAACTGAATCTGGGAGACAATGCCAGAATCCATTCTCCATTTTAGATCAAGGGTCAAATAAACAAAACAAACTGGTTCAGTCTGAATATATCTCTAATTTGGGTGCAAATGCTTTTTATCAATAATGTCTGCCCATGCCCGATAATCACACAGAAAGTAAAGTAGAAATACAGTACAGTAATCCTACACTAAAATAACCAATTAAGTAATGAATACATGTATTCATTAGAGATCTGGATCTGGCTCAAACTGTGCTCAACTTGTTGGAAGCAACCATTTTTCTGCATCTAACGTGTCTGTGATGTGATACAATAGCAGTTTGTGTCTGTGATATAATAACCATTTGACCCTTTGTCTTGTGTGTGATTAGCTATGGTCCATATCAGTGTCTATGATCTGAGAAGCACATCACCCATGGAGATACAGTACAGCTGATCTGAAACAGCCCATGTCCCAAAATGATTGCAAGGCCAGATCCAGTTTTAATCAGTCAATTCTTCGAGGAATCGAACAATTAGACCCAGTTATTTTTCTCATATCTTGCGTCCAAGGGCAGGAATGAGCAGAAGACATAGTCCTGGCTCTAATGAACAGGGCTTGCCGTAGCATCCTTCACGGCAAAGAAGCTAATTACTTCAGCATGCCACGGGAGTCATATTTCCTCATCAAATGGGAAATGATTTTCGGAGCGTCTGTGCGCTTGGATTTCATTCCATGCGGTTTTCGGCCGCTGACGGCGAAGCTGAAGTTTCTTACGTGGAATAAATAGCCAAGGTGAAGTCTGGAGTCTGTCAAGGCGAGTGCCGTGCCAAGCGAGAATCTCAACTTGTCCGTCCTTTGCACCGAGATAACCGTGCGCCTCCGCGACTCCTTTCAGATCTTTCAGCGAAAAACAGAATGGGAGGAACACATGAGGAGGAAAGGAACAAAATAACTAAATAAAATAAAGCGAGAAGCCCGGCAGCATGGAATATCACTTAGAGCTTTTCAATGGAAAATGTGGCTAAGCTGAGGTGGGGGCTTTGCCTGGCCACTACAGTGAGGGATGGGGGGATTGGGGGGGGCTTGGTGTTGGGGTGGGGGTGATGTGGGGGGTGGGGGCTTGGGTTAAACCACCTGATAGGATTATTTTGGGAAGTCTCAGAGAGAAAATACGTATCTCAGAGGGCCAGGTTGAGGTCCATAAAGAACATTTGGTGGTCATTTCAGAGGACTGGTTTGGTTGTTCGGTATGCTCTGTCCTGATTGGTTGTGGCACATGGAGCCACAAGGCTCTGGGTGCAGCACCCACAGTCTGTGGTGCTGCCCTGCTATCACCCGGGGGAGAGCCGGCTGTCTCAACGGTTACTGTCACTTTATATTTACATCTGTCCTGTATTCCTCCTCTCCCCCCCCCCCCTCTCTCTCTTTCTCTCCATTCTCTTTCTCTCACTCCCTCTTCCCCCCTCGCCCTCTCCCTCGCTTCCCATCTCTCGCTCTTTCTCTCTCTCTCTGTGTGTCTGTCTCTCTCTCTGTCCCCTCCCTCGCCTCTCATCTGTCTCTCTCTTTCTCTCTCTCTCATATTTCTTTTCTTTCTTTCCTGGCCCTCGATCAGCTCCATGGCAGTGCTCAGGTTCGAGGCGAATCCTGGCTTCCGATAAGATGCCGGGGAACTGGCTGTGGCAGTTGGGGGAGGACAGACACCTACGTGTGTGCTGCCGTAGCCTACATTTGCTCTGGCCCTGCCCGGCCGAGACGCACACATACTCGCCTTGACCGTCTGTGTAATATATCGATTCACAGTACCATAAATGCTGAGGCTTTATAGGGAGGATATAATATAGACTTCCAAAGAAGAATGTGCGACATTAGGTCACCAGCCTTTCTAAAGACCCCTTTAGAAAGCTCTCTTGGAAACAGATTTATATCTCTGCCCATATGCTGGTAAAAAGAAGAATGTTTAAGTAAAACATGTAACATCTTTCTGAAAGGAGCAAAAATACACAGGATACAGCGATTGCTCAGGCCCAAACCGCTAATGCGCGCTACGTAGCTGATGTTGCGCCGCTGATCTGCACTGCTGTGTACATTCAGCCGCTCCAAAGGGTTTGTCGTGATTAGTTTGTTTAGCTCTCAGAAACCACCATGTCTCATGTACTGTAAATAAACATATTCCCCTCCGGGATCCATGTCAACTGATGGCCCGTGATTAGAATTAAGGCCTAAGCCGACGTGGTCCTCCTGAAAAATGTTGGATTTTTATCTCTGTTGCAGGGTTTCTCATCTACAAAGAGAAAGGCAGGTAATGGATTCTGAACTACAGTCTAAAATGTTCCCGAGATGAATGCTAAAACCACACTTGAGTCCAACCGAAGAGCTCTATAGATTTAAACTATAGTCTGAATAATTTTAAAGTGATAAATTATATTTGTCTGTTAAATATTGGAAAAGATTTTGATTACTGTATTTGCTAGGCTTTACAGTAACACATACAGCAATTACTTTCCTTCCTATAAAAGTAGAATTCACAACACATAAGTTAAATAAATGAATGAAACAAAGTAAAATACTTTGAATCAAAGGTTTATTCACTTGTTCGGGAAGTAACATTTTAACAGAAATTTTACAGAAGAGCAAATCAGACAATACATTGAGATATGTTTGGTCATTGGATAAAAATCCAGTCTCTGTAAAAAGTTTTTTTTTTTATTCATATAACTTAACAACAAAAACATGGTCACCACGGTTACCGTTTCAGTCCTTAATAATTTATATTTTTTATGCGTACCATGTCAAAAAGTAATCTGCTTTCCATTTGACGGCATTGCTGTGAAAGCAGAGTTTGTGCTGAAAATGGGTTACAGTACCAAAGTCTAATGTCATTGCTGTTGCCTGGCCGACGAAGCACGAAGGGGCAACAATGGCGGCTCTGTGTTTTTCTTTAACTTTTGTTTTCTTTTTATTCTGCGGCGCCTCAATCTTTCTCTGTGTTCCGTGTGAGGTGCGAAGCTAGCGGGTGTTCCAGAGGTTCAGAGGGCTGTTGGAAGCACAAGGAGAGATAGAGAGTGCCTGCAGGCTGGCCTGCTTGGATCAGGTGTATATAAAACACATGTGGCAACAGGGGTCCCCACGCCTAAGCAAGTAATGCTAGTGTGATTCCTTTAATGGTTCCACAGGCACGCCGATGGGGACAATATCAGGTTTTCCTTTACATCAACACGTTGTGTTTCAGTGTTCCCCACTAAATGCCATGTGATTTCAACCATGTACAGAAGTTGTGTGTTTTCTAACCAATCATGTTTAAGTGCAGTTTTTCTTTTACCATTTGCATGTTCAAGAAGAAAAAAAAAAACAACAGGTCTAAACGTCACTGTGTGCAGCTTGTCTCCATTAGTCCTTGACCATAAGCAAAGTCTGGGTTGTCAAACAAAACAAGAAAAGGCTGAACTGCACAGCGAATAAGGAATTGTACATTTTGACAAAGAAACAGTACCTTGAAGCTATACAAAAAGTTAAAGTTGGCAGATAGAGCCAACATCCCGTACTCGCAACAGTCCAACTTAATTTCTCTCAGTTTGTGTACTTGGCACTGGTCACTACAATGTAAATAACATATGCACTGTACATATTAAAGTAAAAAAGAGATTCTTTCCAGGAATTAAAAATCCTTAAACTCTTAATGCCATACAGTTAACAAAAACAGTTGAAAACCTTGATAAAAAACAAAAACAAAACGACCGCACATATACAAAGAGCCAATAACAAAAACTCTGAACACTTGCTGGCCGTCGAAGAGATAATACTGAAATGCAATGTTCAAGGTTAAAAAAATAGAAAACGAGTGCGAGAGGGAAGAAGTCAAACATTTAAGTCTGTCTCCTGGCTTCTTGTAAACAGCAATTTGAACGTAATGCTAAACAGCTGAGGGGCCTGAGCATCAAACGCCTGGGGGCTCTGGCATCAGAGGGGACGGGGGGGCTTTATTTACCGCCCCAGCCACCTTGTTCTGAGCAGAAAAATTGTGAAAAGGCAACACCGTCCACATAAAACAACACTGATAAGGCAAACGGAAACATCCCTTTTAGGTCACGGCCCTTTTTGTTCAAATGTCGACGTGCGTGTGTGTGTGTGTGTGTGTGTGTGTGAGAGAAAGAGAGTGCATGAGTCTGTGTGCCTGATCGCAACTTCCCAACTAAGTGCACGTTTCGCTGACTAAAAGCCCCGATAAGCAAAGAATGCTTTCGGAGAAAAGTGAAACTGAAGGCCGGGGCGGAGTCATGAGTGCACCGGCTGGCTTATCGATCCCTCCGCTCATGTTAGACTGAACGCCAGGCTGGGCATAACTTATCTGTGTATCCGCAGTTATCGTTGGCCGGCCAGCAATGAGACAAAACAGATCGACTCAACGTCAAAATGAAGACTTCAGACAAAAACAAAATGCCAACGCACTCTGGCATTTCTTGGATACTGTGTGAACGTGTGTGTGTGTGTTCTATCAGTGGTCATCCGTGCCTCAGAAGATGAGCTCATTGACTCAGTAAGGCACACAATGTTTCGGGGGTGATAAAAATCATTCTGAATAAGAAAAGGTACATTATAGCCTTAGATAGCTTCAGCAAACTAATCCACCAGCTGCTAATGTGCTGCTTGTATGAAATAAAAAGGCACTTTGGCAAAATATATATTTCATAGTATAAAAAAAAAGAAGTCAGACTCTTCAAAATAAGTTAACATTACAAAAGTGTCTCGTTTAGGAAATACTGCAGTGAATGCAACCAACCCTTGTCTATCCCGCGTGCGGGCAGATAAAAAGGGTACTCGAGGCCTGCTTTCACACCGTTCACAGACTCAGATAATATCACGACAATTCTTATTTTCTTCTTCCACATTTCAAGCCTACCAATGCGATTCGCATTTTCATTCTTTCGAGGACGTTTTCCGGAGTCTGAGTCCGAAGGTTCTGCTCAGACGGGATCATTGCTTTTGCATAGCGAAGGGAGGAGGAATTCTGCTCGGCGGCAGGTACGCGGCCCGCGTCAATAACTAGTACCTCTGGACCAGAGGCACCTTGACAGTCTTGATCTCTGCTATGTGGGAGGACTTCTGTATGATGCAACTGGTGGTGGTCCCACACACGCTGTCCTTCACCTGCGCCAAGTTGGTCAGGGCCATGGCGGCGTTGATCTCCTTCCAGTACGTCTCGTCTTTGCCCTTCGCTTTCTGAGCGCCGCTGCTCGAGCTAACGGCACACACACACACACACACACACACACACGCACGCACACACACACACAGAGGACAACACACATGGGAACGCAGGTAAGAAGATACGTTCAGCCTGTATGGAATGAGCACTGTGCTTGTGAACTGTGTGTGTTGCACGTAGACGGGCCATAGTGCACTCACTTGTCATATTTGCTTGATCCATGATCCAGGGTTTCTGAAAACACACGAGCAGGGGGGGAGGAAAAAACAACAAGGTAAATTATCAGATGTTCAATGAGGGTCAATGAGGATTAATTGAGAACCAGCAGTATTAAGGGGCTCGGTGTGTGTGTGTGTGTGAGAGTGTGAGTGTGAGCGAGCTTGCGCGTGGATAACTTGTGTGAGGTCTGTATCAGAATGCGCTTTGGCGCACAAAACACGCGGTGCTCTGCTTTGTGTCTGGGTTCAGACGCTAGTCGAAGGGGAGCTTTAGCAAGAGGCCGTCAAGAAACAAGGTGACTAATAGGATCCAATTGAAAGATGTTTCTTATGACTCACAAACTCCATTCTCTAATATTTTGTCGGAAAACAAATGGTCAGCGTCATTGACTCGTACGAGGAAACACTATTGACAATGAGCGAGTGTAGAAAAGAAAGGAAAACGAAAAGGCAGCGAGGGTGAGTCAGAGATCGAAAGCCTGGCCTTTTTTTCTGTCTGCTCAAATGGGAGTGATCTCTGTCTCACATGTACAACATTAGCAGAGAATAGCGAACTCATTAAACAATGAAATTCAACTTTAATTTGAGCCAACCGGGCGTGTTTATTTCAGCGTGCAGTTTATTGTGCACATAGGACGTGGGTGGGACAGACAGACAGACACACACACACAGAGAGAGAGAGAGAGAGAGAGAGTCAGAGAAAGACAGGAGACAGGGAAAGAGAGAGAGTGAGAGAGAGATAGAGAGAGAGAGAGAAATATTTATGCATGTATGTGAGAGAGGGAGAGAGATAAAGGGAGAGAGTGACAAATATGTATGTATGTGAGAGAGAGAGAGAGAGAGAGAGGGGGAGAGAGAGATATAGAGAGAAAGTGGGAGAGAGAGAGAAATAAAGGGTGAGAGAGATACAGATAAAGGGAGAGAATCATAGTGAAGGGGAGAGAGAGAATGAACGTGCACATAGGAGAGAACTTGTCTTCTGCCCTGGTTCCAACCCTAGGTGAGTCTTACCCCACAGTGAATATGATGACAAAGGCTTGGCAGTGCATAAACCGTAAGAAGACCAGACCAGAGCATCTGGATTTCCTGCCCGAGCTGCCTTCAGGCACACTTTTAAAGTTAATCAAACGCACGGCTAGGGCCCCGGTGAGCTGTTTTAAATGACCACATAGAGAGGCACTGCCCTGAAATGCTTGATAAACTAAAGGCTACCATTAAAACAGCAACTTCTGCCCTCAAAAGCCCGCCGAGGTGCCTAAACTAATATGACCTTCTTAATGACGGGGTTACCTTTACACAGTGTCCTTTTGCTGCAGTTAACTGAATAAGCTGTCCCTCGGGAGTGGTCGGGACAATCGCAGGGCCCAATGTGGCCTGATTGAGGTGGGGCCAGCTGTTTTCATTTACTCTTGATTGCCCTCTCAGGCGCCCGACCGCAGACACGTCGCCCTGGAGACACCCTCTGTCCGGCGGTGCAACCCCCAAACACCACATCCCCCACAGTAAAAAAAAAAAAAAAAAAAAAAAAAGTGTCAGAATGTGAGCCCTTGTTTTAACGAGCCCGGGCCGGGCTCCGCCTCCACCGCAAGGCGATGTCTAACGGGCTATTGGGAGCGCTAATGAAAAATTAACTCGCACATTTTCACCCCTTCATTTTTGCCGGAATGTCATTCCCACGCTTGCTGGGAAAGACAGGGACACAAGTTCACACGAGGACAGGGATTCGCCCCCCCCCACCACCCCCCTTATCTCCTCCCCCAAGCACTAGAGACAGGAGAGAGAGAAGAACCCCCTTATCTCCTCCCCCAAGCACTGGAGACAGGACAGAGAGAAGAACCTCGGGGTTTGCAGTCACGTGCCGTCACCTCTGAAAAGCCCCTAACTGCCGTTTCCTAAGATCTCGATCCAGTGTCCAGACGTTCGCAAGGCACGGCGAGCGCCTAATTATCCCGCGTGACTCCCTTTTGCTCTGCGTGTTTTCCAAAAACATTCCCATGTAGCGTGTCCGGCACTGACAGCACTAGCTCGGCAGAGCTCACAACTAATATGGGGCTGATTATAAAAAAAAAAAAAAAAAAAAAGGTCCTGTTGTTTCTCATTCACTCACATTGGTTTTCCACAGAGAGAGAGAAAGGGCCGGCCTTCAGTCTACTTTAATTGTGATGCTGTTAAACGTTCTAGGGTATCTGTGAGTGAGAGAGATTCTAATCTTGATCTAACATTTTCAGAGCTAACATTTTAGCAGATGGTTTAATCCAAGTCGACTTACATGTGAGTACAATTACAAATGTTGCGGAACAGTAGGGGTTAAAGGCAGGGTTAGTAATTCTTGCTAACTTCGAGCTCAAATCAACACAGTATCGCTCCGCGGTCCACCGCCTCTGCCTCACACATAAAAACACATTGTGAAGCAAAGTGTAGTACCGCGACTTTGTTGATATGTGTGGTGTTCACCACTTTGTTTATGTTACTGTTTACAGAGCCAGGGCTGTATCAGTATCAGTAAGTATCAGATTATTTTTTCAACATGCACACAATGTTAAGAGATACAGTATTTGGTGAATTTGACAAAAAGTGTGTTAGCTTACAATTAGCTTGCAATATCTGACTGCACCTTTAAGCCTCACAGATGACTGCAGGTAGTGGGGCATAGCCCTGATCAAACCCCAGGCCCTTCTGGTTGGGAATCACACCCTAACCACAAACCTATATCGACCCCTTCATTCTGGGTTAATTTTGCAAAAAGAATGTCCCTTTTCACATATCTCCCTACTTATCCTGTCTTTATCTTGATTTATTTTTAGGTTACTCACTTTTTTGTTTTGTTTTGATTTTCCTAGCTCACCTTGCTTTTTGTTATGTCGGTTATGTCTCCAACCCTAAGTCCTGCTTCTGCTCTCCTGAGTGATTTACTCTATTACCGAGTGGTTCAGGTAGTTATAGATTGATGGGTCACGTCCTGTTCTTCCAGAACAAATGCAACGCTTCCTGTCTGCGCATGAACAGAATTCTGTTTAATGTCTAGAGGACGCATGTCATCTCTGACAGCAACAGATTATTTTGAAAACGCTGACTTTATTGCAGTGTTTTTAATATGCTCCTGTACTCTTTGCGCTTTTTTATCTAACTAAATAAAACTGAAAAGCAGGTTATAACAGCGTTGACACAAAACTGGGGCCTGACGGGAAGGTTTACCCCAAACTGCCCAATCACTGCACTATAATGTACATTTATTTACAGTCTTTATTCGCTAACGCACAACAGGCGGTCTCTGCACGGCTCACACCTGTAGTGTTCTTGTGAGTCTCCTGGCAGTTGTGTGTGGTTGGGACAACCCTATCCATGCAAGTGGATAACCCCCCCTCCTCCCAGCCCCACCGCCACCATCCCAAACCCAACTCAGCCCATGCAGCAGCAACTCTGGACTCCAGGATAATATGGAAACGGACTGCTGCACGCAAAAAAACTCTTTTCCAAATGCCCGTGCCTAAAACATCTAAAACTCAGATTTGATAAAACAAGGCCTGCGCCAAAGACTCTACGAACCCACAATAAATCACGGCGGGCCTTTTATTATTTTGTCATTCTTTTTTAACCCCCCTCCCCCCTTTACTTTGGTACTGTGCTACTGGAAGTCTGACCACTTTGCTGTTGCCTTTGGGCCACGTTGACAGTGGGGTTTCATTGGCCGCCAAGGGGTAAGCTAAGAAGTGTGATGGTTTCTGGCTTTGCGCCGAAACGTCCTGAAATACTAGCTCACTTAACGTCACCACAGGGTAATGACGAGAGAGCAACAACAAAAATAATGTCGCAGAGTAAAACAAACACATTAAAAAAACAACAACTTTAAAACATGTTAGCAACACCAGCGAAGAAGTAACAAGACTCTGGGGACCACCTGCTCCCAGGGGTGGTAGAAAGGGCAAGTAAGAACAGAAGACGAGGACTGACTGCCATCATTACCATCTGGTGCTGTTGTTAGCAACACACAACAATAAACATGCAGCCCCCACTGTACAAACCGAGGGCTGGACTGAATTAAGAGACACAAACACAGACATAAGAACAAAAAACCTGTAGAGGTAACTGGAATGAAGTAAGCCTATTCCATTTCTGTTATTTCACCTTTTGCCCTTACAGTAACACACAATACATGATCTGTTGTTCACCGGTGGCCCTGAACTACAAAAGACATAACCAATTGCAACAGGCACAGAAGCTAGCCCGACCTGAACGGACCAATATTATTTATTTATTCATTTCCAAAAGAGATGTGACCACACACACACACACAAACACACCTCTAAGCAATTTGGCTTTTCCAAATTGATTTGTCTGCACTCAATCCAAAGGCTTGTGTTACACTGACCCCCGGGTCAGTCTCATTGCTGTGTGTGTCTGGACATGCTGAATATCTGCATCATGAGATGCGGCTTTACCGGAAACCGAGTCACCCTGAAACGGCTGAACGAGCACAAACGCGGACTGACTCCACAGGTTCCAATGGATGTGGGAGTCTCATCTAAACAAAAAACAACTCACCGCCACATCACGTGACCTTTAAATCCTTAAATATCTGGTGCCAAGGTAGGAGGAACCTGGTCCACACAAAAACAGTCCCCGTTAGGCCACGCCTTCTTTATATCAGTTAGATGTAAATATTGTTTAACAATCTGCCTTTTTATATTGCTAACGATATCCTGTAAATTAAGGTATACACACTACAGGATAATTAGCCTGAATCTGTGCTGAATCGGTGCTGGTCAGCAAAGCCCAATTTTGTTGACGACTCTACCAACCGATTATGCTGTGGTGCGGCGTGAGTGGTTTTTACCGTCTATTGGGACAGGATGGTCTAGTGGTCTGTGTGTTGGGCTCCCAGCCGGAAAGTCGTGGGTTTGAACCCCGGTGTTGATCTACCTGTAAGCATCCTTGAGCAAGATGCCTACCCTGTAACTGCTCTCGGTGGTTGGTTGCACCTTGCATGACAGCAATCACCATTGGCGTATGAATGTGTGTGTGGCTGGGTGAATGTCAGGCAAAATACTGGAAAGCACTTTGGATAAAAGCGCTATATAAATGTGCCCATTTACCGATCGGGGCTTCACTGATCAGACATTGCAAATTTGAAAAGATTAAGAATGTTCAATATTTACATTCTGAAACGCTGTAGTGTTGGAACACAGAGTATGCAGGCAGTTGATTTTCATGTGTTAAAGATGTGTGATAGCCAATTAGGATTGCGATACCAACAATGAAGTAATCTCAACAGAAGCCACTGCAGCAAGTGTGCAGAAAATTGTAATTTCCACGCCATCTCCACAATTTTTCTGTTTTCTTTCACCGTTCTGAAGAAACGATTGCCAAAGTACGTCCACCATGTTTGTTTATACTAGAGTCACAATGTTTCTCATTTGCAAGATTTCCGGTTTTGTGATTCGGGACTCAGTTGTTCGAGAATAGTTGCCCTCCAAACACATAACAATCAAAACAGTAAAACATATGTCATATCTGTCATTAGGTGTGTGTGGTCTCTTACTTTTTGCAAATTGGTATATTGTCTAGTGTATGTCTGAGGTACGCTTGACTAGCCTACACAAAACCAACCGCTCCTCCCAATTATTTGTGTCTCACCCACCCCGCCCCCCCAAACACCCCACAACTCCTCTCTCTCTCTCTCTCTCTCTCTCTCTCTCTCTCTCTTTTTCCATCCATCTCTCTCTCTCTCTCTCTATGCTTCTCTCTGGATGGTGAACAAGTCTGCTCGGGGGCACTGTAGAACCGAACTGTCAGTTCCACTGAGACGGCCAAACAGACCATACACGGAGCGGTTTTTATGTGACTGCTCCTGTTGCAACGACAACAATACCATTTCATCGTTTGAAGAATATTGATGGGATATACAAATTCTGCACAACTCCATATAGGAAATAACACAAACTAGACAGACACACACACACGCTGCCAGCCAGCCACACTTATAATAACTTGCTTTAGTTTCATTCGTCCCTTTTTCCACGTCTGTTAGGCAGATGAGACAGTGGTGGTGGGGGTGAGGAAAGATAACAGGGATCCAGCAGTAAGGATTGCACATTGTCCCGGCAGATGAGGAAATAATAACAGCGTTTATAGGCGTGTAAACATGGCCGGGTCGTCACGGTTACAAGAGCCATTGAACACAGGCTAATCAGAACCCCCCAGCTTGTAAATCAGCCCAAATGAGAAGAGACGCTCAATGGCAAAGTAAATACGCTGTCAAGGCTTTGTCGAGGCGTATTTGTGTGTGTGTGTGCGTGTGTGTGTGTGTGTGTGTGTGTGTGTGTGTGTGTGTGTGTGCGTGTGTGTGTGTGTACAAAAGTAGTAATTGTAGAAAAGTGTAGTGCAGATGGCTGGGGCTGTAAAACCCAAACAAACACGAAGCGAGAGAGACTCACATCGTCATGGTATCTAATCTGGGGGGGGGGGGGGGGGGGTGGTGACCACACGACACCCGGAGGGGCAAAACGGCTGTTACCATAGTAACGTCATCTCCGTTGACACGTGTTGGCGCGTCGTGCGTTGCTTAGCAAAACTGAAGTGCTTCTGCTAAGATGCAATCTGCATTTCTGCATGAGAATAAGAACGGGTACGACGCTGTAGCTCTGCAGGGGAAAGGTTCCTCAAGGCTCCTGCAGCAGAGCTCGCTGCAGGCCACAGTTGGCTATTGTTGTTGTTGTTGTTGTTGGGAGGAAAAAGTGAAAAAGTCCAAATAGTTTCTTTAACCCCAAAATACTTGTCCCCAGTTAGTCGGAGGCCAAATGACATGTTTGTCTTCTTCTCACAGCATCATTATGCAGCAAATCTTCCCAGCAGTAGCCCACAGTAAGTGGAACTTAGTGTATATATGTGTGTGTGTGCCTGCCTGCCTGCGTGTGTGTGCGTGCGCGTATTAGGGGTGGGAATCGCAGAGTAACTCACAACACGATACTATCACGATGCTGATAACACTGATACCCGCGGTAATGATGGTATCACGACACCACGATTTTGCAAGTACCGATATATCGCAGAGAAGGGCCTGCTCATTATTATTCACTTCCAGTTCTATGTTGGGCTGCCGTGTAACAGCCGCCTCCGTCACCGCGTCCGCGCTCTCCGCAGGACAGACGGATGGAGAGAAGCAACTCCTCCTCCTCCTCCTCCTCCCCACCCCACCACCGCTCGGTCTCCCGCTCAGCGGTGAGAAGCCAGCGTCCCGTCGTCTTCCAGCCAGAGAGGCTCACCGAGATCCTCTCTGGGTTCAGCAGTGCGCCACGGATTACATGCCTCCACTGCCAACTTCCATGCACGCTCACGAGCATCCCAGTCCCGCCCATGAGGTGCATTATGGGTACGGCGTAGGGTGCACCACTGAATTCTGCCTTACTCATGTGCGTGAGATAGCTTTGGGATATGTTCAAAAAAAGGTGTCTTTTGATATGTGAATAATAGAACCTAGTTTGGGACAAACACAAAAACATATTTTGCCTCGCGCGCGCACACACACACACGCGCAAACACAAGTACACACACACACACGTGCACACGCAGACACAAACTCATTCCTTGCAGACACACACACACACACACGCGCACACACACACACACACACACACACACACACAATCCGTCTCTCAGTCACTGCCACCGGGATCTTTCTGCTCCAAGCAAGCCTTGCTCTAGCTACCCCGTGTGGGGAAAACACCTTGGGTCAGAGCTGCCGTGCCATGTGTCTCTTCACTTCCACGCTGATTACTGACTAAAGCACCAACCTCTCGCCAAGGTCTTTCCCCACCAACTTGTGTTAAGAGTCAGGCTTGTCCCCAATCATTGGAACCCATCAGCTACATCTAAGACTCTAGGGGCAAGATGCCTACATATTCTACACTGGATATTCATATGCGGACGTTGTTTTATAGAGATTAGTCTATCCCAAGATTCTGGATTCCTAATATGATGCATCCGTGCCTATCCTCATCTAGGAGGAGGCAAATTGTCCCGGAGCATCGGTCTTCCTGCTGCTTGACATTACTGTGACCACATGGATTTGAGACAAGATTAAGTTTTTTGCATGTGGGTGCATGTGACTATTAAAATTATAATAATTAATAATTAAACAATGAAGGACAGGATACATGATAACAGGGTAACAATACCTCACTATCAATACTGTTGTGCAACTTCTTGAAGAGAAACTTGCATTAGCGGTGAACAAAGTTCAGTTTCATTTGTTATTGAAAAACTTGAAAACAGCTATGATAGTAATCTTTATATGGCAGCTAACCATCGTTGTTCCACCTGTCTCTGAGCCTGATCCAGCCAGCCAAGAGAAAAGCCAGTGATTACTGGAAAAGCAAACATTCCTCTTTTCCCTATTACAGTTAAGATTACTTCTCTTCCATTTACCGAGACAACTCCAAAACCTCTTTCAAGTGGCCCCCGGATTCTCTGTAGATTAATAAACGCCTGGCACTAACTGTGACCTAATTCAAAATAAGGGCCATAACGACCATCAGCGGTCCTGTTAAACACTGTTTTTCATTTAACAGATTTCTGACAGAATTGCAATGTGTAAAATATCTCTTGCCACTGTAATGAGTCACTCCACTGTGGTAAAACTCAGCTAAGTTTTTTTTTTGAGGCGCGCAGTAATTTTTGAAAGTTATAGACATAAATACAAAAGTACTCAGTCCTGGGGCTTCACAGTAGTATAAACACATTAACTCTAATTGAATTTACCCTCAACTGGAAAGTATTAACTGAGTAATATTAAACAAAACAACAGAAAACAGGAATGTCTTTGAAATAGTGTTTTTGAATTGGAAGGAAATTTGTGTTTCTATATCTTGATTTAATACATTCACAGAAAAGGACAAATAAAAATGTGATTGTTGGTAACTTTGCAACATTAAATAGCCAACTGTGGACAATTAAGATTAACTGAAATATTGACATCTAGGCTCATGTGATAAACAACATACTCGCATTGCTATTGTCATTTACTATATCAAGGGAAAGAAAAGCTGCCATTCTGGTTCATTCACAGAACGGTTAGGCATTATTTAGCATATGATGATGTATATCATTTTGGACGAGGCAAATCTGGTAGACAGAGAAGAAAAACAGTAAGCCAGATCCCTGCCATTTAATATCCCATTAAAGGGTAATTTGGCATAAAACCCCTGGCATTTGCACTGGAATTCTACTGTTCCTTGTGTTCAATGAATATCCCTGCAGAGTTTTGACCGTGTGTGTATATATATATATAAATATATATACACAGTAGGTGACTCACAGCACTCACAGTAAATACTTTAAAATGGCATGTGCGTGTGTGTGTGCGCGCATTTCACTCCAGCAGTTTTCCATTGTGTGCTCTGCGTAAATCTACACTAACCATCTCCCGCCACGTCTGACCGACCTCTCAGCGATAACACCGGGCACAAACCGCTGCCAGAGCAGCCATCGTCTGTTATGTCCCCATGATGGACATTAGCTTTAGCCAATGGGCTGACGGTAGCCAGGCACACTACTATGCACTGAGACCAACCACAGGCAGGGTTTATATAAAATAAACACCTTTCTTTGGCTCTCATTCCCTTACTCTCTCCCACATTCTTACTCACCATATCTCTCTCACTCCCTCTCCCCCTCTCTCCCTCTCTCTGTCCCTCTCCCTTTCTCCCTCTCTCTGTCTCTCTCCTTCGACCCTGACATTTCAGACACTTTATAATTGTAAAAAGGCAGGAATGTGTTCACTACAAAGATATCTGGAATGTGCAGACAGGAGAGGGACCCAGAGAGGAAATGATGCAAACCTAAGCTTAAAATGCTCTCTCTCTCTCTCTCTCTCTCTCTCTCTCTCTCTCTCTCTCCACATGCAGAAGATCAAATGAGGAATTAAAATTTCATTTTGCTATGTCTTTGTATTTAATAATATAGCCTTGCTGAGAGGGTCCGGGACCCAGCAGGTGTGCTCCCATGAGCTGAGGCCTCGGAGAACGATACGCCCGGCCAACTTATGAGCTTGTCTGGCGTGTGAAGAAAAATCATTGTGTGAAAAACTAGTGAAAAAACAAAGTTTAGACTAAATAGGAAACTAGTGCGCCCCAGGAAAGTTAGTTAGTCTAGAGACTAAGTAGGAAAGTTTGTCTAAGTCTCGCTAACAGACCCACCCAACCACACAGACACACCCACAACAGGTAACTCAGTGAGACTGCATCATGTTACAGGGTTTGGAGCATTTCCATCAAGGGGGCTGTAACCGTGACAATCATTGATTCGTTCCATGTTACCTTTAACCTAGCACAAAAGGGGGCACAAAAAGTTAGCCCCGGACACGCTGCAAGCGATCCTCTCGTCGCACGTCGCTTTGTAGCTGAACATTGGTTGCTTGTTTACATTCCAGGCTTTGGTTGCCTACTGTAAGTATGCCGCTAGTATATTTCATACCTGAAAAAGTCTGTCAGTCATTGGTAGTCACCTCAATTGTATCATGTAGATTGTGTGTGTGCGTGTGTGTGTGTGTTTAAATAAACCCTTGTTTACGCCCCTGCGGTCCACAGCTCCGACACGTTAGCAACATGTACAGGAGATGAACTAAGCACTCAAACTAGGACGCAACATGCAAGTGCCCCTGGGGATTGTGGGCCAGATGCAGGAATCAAAAAAAGAATGTCCTGAAGGAGAAACAGAAAGATGTTATGTGTGTGTGTGTGAGAGAGAGAGAGAGGGGGAGAGAGAGAGGGGGAGAGAGAGAGAGAGAGAGAGAGAGAGAGAGAGAGAGAGAGAGAGAGAGAG
>JAODUK010065558.1:0-17125 GCA_027564635.1 Typhlichthys eigenmanni
GCACAGAAGTCTAACAACAAACGCCCACTCGGGTTTAGATCAGGGAGGCCGTTCCTCCCAATCACACCTCTCCAGGTGTCTCCATCATTTCTTCTCCACTCTAAACATTTTTGTAGCAGTGTTTTGAATTAATCCATTCAGTGTGTAACAACCAATAATGTAGTATGTGCTATTGCCAGTTTGTGTGTGTTGTCTAAGTGCAAAGTAAAAATCGGACTTTATACTGTTGGGTGTGAGTTGTTAAAATTGTGTGTGAAGATTTGAGAGAATTGTGAGTTGTGAATTGTTCCAAGAATTGTGTCAAAGCAATCAATACAGAAACACTTCAACAAGTTTAAAGAAGGGGAAACAAATACACAAAACTGATTTGTAAAGTAAGTGTATACTGCTGATAGGCAATTTGAGTTTGAGCTAGATGGTAATCAATGACAACTGTTTGTAAAATTAACCTAAGCAAAAATGTATAGTAGTTCTATAGTTTAGCTTTAAAGGTGAAGTCTGGGATGCTGGTGAAAGATTGTTGGTATTGCCAAGGCTGGGATAGCGTTGTGTGGTGCAGTCAGGGCTGTGTAGAAACACCTAATAATTTTTTTCAGCACGAACACAGAGTGGAGGGCTAGCGGACTGTGAGAAGTTAGACTTACAATCGCCGCTGCGACCTTTAACAACAAAGGCCCGACAGCTGACTTACAGTACACACCCACTACCAAGTGCTACCCAATTCTCCTAATGTGATCCTTATTGCATTAGGCCATATTAGGTCCACGTGAACTTGGATCTGCTACTCGTCCATTTAGCATGAAAGAGATATTAATGCTTTAGAAGCAGTGGAGATGCTTCAAAGGGCTATGAAGAACCAGAAGGCATCCCTGCTTTTTGAAGTTATTAGAAAATCCTCCCCTCTCCTCCGTGTACTCACAAAGATTTAGTTTTACCATTATGAGCTACCATCGTAATCAAAACTGAAAGGGTTACACTTCCACGCATTGTTCATTAATGGAAAATGCTGAGTGCAGAATTACACACTGGTCTCGGTAAAGACTTGGTCTCGGATTAGGCTGTCTCGACTACAACACTGACAGTAGTAAGACATTAAAACATCATATACTGTACGGGAATACTACTGTATGTTGTGGTAAAAAAAACTATACCTTTGAAATGTCACACTGAGAAAATATGAATTCCTCCCCAACCCTTAGAGTAATATATCTATCATTAGAAATGCCAGAGCAAGCTTGTGCATAAGAAAAATATGCTTTACTGCAGGGCTATTCAATTCCAGTCCTGGAGGGCCACTGTGCTGCATGTTTTAGTTGTCTTTTAGTTGTGGAATTGAATAGCCCTGCTTTACTGTATACCAGAACATTGTTTTTATAGTAGGGTGTTTTCTCTTCAGCTCGCAGAACGTTACTGGGACAATTGCAGTACGTAAACATTGTAGCAAACATCTCTCTCATTCAAAGGGATTGTACTGGTGAGATGCCCTTCACGATGCTGCGTTCACGTGAACAGACGGCGAACTAGTAAAAGGCAAATAGTCTTACGGAATGGCAGTTGCCATGGTGATGTCGCATTTTTTACAAATTATCTAAAAAATATATATTCAATACAATTATTTATTCGCAATGTTTTATGTAGTTATTTTACTATTGTATCTGGTATTCTAGTTTTACCTTCACATTGTCAATGTTTTCTCTGTGTGTGAGGGAGCAACAAACATCCGGTTGTATATGCCGTCATGGAGGACGGCAAACAGATCAAATATTTTAACTTTGGACGAAATGTCGTTTGCCGTTGCCAGCATGTTTTGGCTGCCCTGCTCTCGTCCACTAATGATATCTGGTTTGCCCTCTGCCGTGTCCATTTGAACGCAGCAGAGTTCCTCCAAAATCACCATTGCCGCTAACCCCAGAAAACTATTCTCTGCATTTTCCTCCCTCCTCACACCACCAACCCCTCTGCCGCCATCGTCCCTACCAGCTCATTGTAACTTTTGTAACCTTCTTCTCAAAGAAAGTGAATGACATTAGCATCTCCTTTGCCCCTACGTTAAGTACCTGTCGCACAACATCGACCTGCACCCTAAATGCCTTCTCCCTGCTGTCCACAGAAGAAGTCCAAACACTCGAAGTTTCCAACCAGGTCCTCTTGACCCTATCTCCACATCTCGTCTCCAAGCCATCTCACAGGACATCTTACCATTCCTCACCTCACTGATCAACTCCTCTCTATCCTCAGGCTTGGTCCCAGCTGCCTTCAAAACAGCTAGCCAGACCTCTGCTCACGAAACCAGCACCTGATGCAGCCGCTCTCCAGGACTACAGACCAGTATCCCTCCTCTCCTTCCTGTCAAAACCCCTTGAGTGTGCAGTCTCCAACCAACTCTCTCTCTACCTCTCAGATCACCATCTCCTGGACCCCCACCAGTCTGGCTTCAAAGCTACGCACTCCACTGAGACTGCTCTTCTCGTGGTGACTGAAGCCCTTTACACGGCCACAACTAGTAACTAGTAACTGCCCAACACTGCGCAGTATTCCCAATATTCTAAATGCCTCTAGGCCCTATTTACAGTATTGTCCCTGAATGGTGTGTTAACAATTTTACGGCTTCGGGTGGGTGTTAACCTCTGACTTGAGTCAATTATATTGACAGCATGTTTGCTGAATATGTTACAGCATAGTGCAAAGGATGATTTATTTGCCCACGTTTGAGTAAGGTTTTGCTGAAAAAGTTTTGAATATCGAAACGTGTGGAAACAGGTGAGTAGTGTTTATGGTTTTCAGAGATGTGTGTGTGGTTTTGGGAATTATGTAAAGGTATTGGTTTTTGTGCTACAGGAACCAATTTTTCAGTTTAAGCAATCAAGAAATAATGTAATGCTTATGGTTCCTTATGTTTGTTAACATGTCCACTTAATAAAAGCAACAACGTTCTGGGTCTTCATCAGTCACACAATATTTAGTTTGAAATACAAATAAGGTATTTCTTATTTCCAAAAGAAATGTGAATTATCTAGTGTCTTTTCTTTTCTTATAATTTGCACTCTGCTGCCTGCCAGTGATTAATCCAACGGAAACTTTTAAATGTTCACGGAAAAACATACATATGCACACATTCACACAAACATGTAATATTGGTATTTTGCTAACAATGGTTAGCATAAGCACTATATAGTTAATAAGTACAATACGTTTTGCAATATTTACATTGCATTATCATTGCTTGGGAATAATTTAATTAGTTGTGTTTTGCCTTTGCAAATTTGACATTTCTCAAATGTGCAAAGTTCTTATTTGTATTTTATAGTGCAGAGCTTCAATATAACTTACATGTTAAATAAAATACATTAGAATGTTGACATTAAACATTTCGATTTTTGTTGTTTTCTTCTTAAATGGCAGAACATGCAGATTTCTTTTTAATGGATATACTGAATATTGAGGTATGCAGATGAAATAATTTTCTGATAAATATAATATAATATAATCTATTAATGTTGTTCTCAGTAACATTTTCCACACCAGAGAAATCCAGCATCATTCTAATAGCCAACCTGAAAAAGCAGGATTCATTTGGAGCAGGTCATTTGTCTCAGCTGTGAGCGTTGATTCAAGCCTGAAATCGCTATTCGAGTGTCAACCTTGTGTGTAGAAGCTAGCAAAGCATTTGATGAGATCCTGGGTTTCTATGGCAATATGGGACAGATATTAGCAGGATAAACAATGTTTTGTTCAAGGAGGTTGTTGTAAATGCACAACAGGCATATGTGAATATAAATATGGCCCGCAGCTGCAAAACACAAATGAGATATATGGGTATGCGTTGAGCAGCATTTACAAAACAATATACTTGCTTATCCTGTATGATACGTCATTTAAACAGTGAGTTCATGTACAGTACAATATAATTACTGTAATAGTGCTATAGTAGAAAATGTAACTGCATTTTCCCTGGAGATACGTTTGTATGTGTAAGGCACATGATTGATCAAGATCAATTAATATTGTATTATAAGGGGAACACGTTGTTTTTCATGAAACTCCAAACCCTCGTCTATAAATGTTCCAGCACAGTGTGCTGCAATCAACCAATGAAATGGTCTATGAAAGGAAAATGTACAACAAAACACTGTCAACCCATTTACTCTGAACTGCAAACTTCCTTATTAACAGTTACATACAGTATAAAACTATGCATAAATACAACAAGTGAACATGCATTTGTACATAAAAGGTAGTCTAAAATGCAACTAATGAATTCTATACAGCTACATTAATATACAAATGTTTAAAATATATAACATATAAATATATAATTTATACATATAAATAAATACAAATAACATAAATAGTTAATTAGAAATATATTAGTATGTAGCAAACCTGTTAGCTGGAATAGTTCATACAGTATACAATATGTAATGTTCAAGGATAAAACCGGACAACACAACAGCATGTACAAATATATGTTAATATATGTAAATGTATTTTAACCACGCAGGATAACAGGAATAATAAAGGTGCATGACCAGAACGTCTGCAGTTTGAATTCTAAGGCCAGCAGATACGTTTATAAAACAAAATAAAAATGCACTGGCTCTACTTTCAGTCAGAATCTGTAGTACCTTATCTAACAAAAAAAAAAAAAAGAATGTTCAGGCAAACTGCCATCAATAAATAACAATATTAAACAAGAACTTGTAAAAACAATGAGAACACATGACGCGTATAACCAGTTTTGATGTGTACGTACTGCGAGCGCTCACCCCACATCACAGCCACGGGTGATCTGATGCATGCCCCAGCCACCAGGCTTACTTGTAAGGGTGTGGACGGTGTAGGCGGCTGGTCTTGCTCCTCTTCGACAGCCCCAACCTGATTGGCCGGGTGCAGGTCGTCAGTGGCTGCAGTCTCTTGGGTGCATCGGGCAGACCTGCGCACAAAGGGCCGCCAGTTGCCGTCGTTATTTATATAGATCTATGGTTACGGTAATATCAAAGATGTCATATTTTATATATATATATATATATATATATATATATATGTCAGATTTCAGACCCACAATCTGTGTGTAAGAGTATTTTCTTATTAAAAAATGTACAAAATATTAAGCTTTTGCTCTTATATATTAAGTACTTTATTATTTAGGCAATTAGCTATTTTAGTTTTATTGAAATTGAAGAAATTGAAGAAATTTAATTTAGAAGTCATGGTGACAAGATGCAGTAATTATTCTAATAGAATATTGGTGGCTTGCTGGTGTATGACCTGTCCAACTATTGGCCAATGTAGTAAGTCACATTGGATTAAAGCATCTGCCAAATTAACTGTAACTGTAAATGTACAGAGTCTTGCACATTTCCTGCGATTCCCTCAAGTGTGCCTGTTTTCCATTGACACGTAATGGTGGGAATTGTTTTGATAGTTAAATCTTCTTTAGTGTTTTATACTAAAGGGGTATAGGGGGTAGAATAGCAGCATTTCTAGTAGGCTGGATAGTCCCAGCTGCAAGATTGTAACCTGAGATGTCAGATATCTGTGTCTGTTTCACACATCCAAGAAACGGGCAGGCGCTTTAAAAAAAGCCTTTGGCAGGTGATTGGACGAACCTGTGAACCAGCAAAGACTGTTGTTATCCACTCTTGCAGTAGAAAAGTCGGGGGGAAAAGTGAAAACATATTTTCCATTGAGAAAAAATCTTTGCTCTTTTAATAAATTCTAATAAAACTGATGCAATATTGCATCATCTACGTTAACTTTTGTAGGACCCACCGTTGTATTTTCAGTTGTTTTTAAGTCGCCCCGTCACACCTAAGCCACACTTGTAACTAACCACGCTGATTGGCCACACACTAGGTTTACCGGCCTGAAACACAACGATTTCCAAGCTCTCCAGACTGATTCTCGAAGCAAAGTCAAACTGAAGCTAGCAAGGTTGTGGGTTCAAACCCTAGGATTGGCCTGGGGTTTGAATATTGTGCTGTCCCTATGTATATATATATATATGATCCACGTTACTATAGGTCATATGACAAGACCGTGGAACACCATTAACGTTGTTTTTCAAGTCTAAAAAAGCTCCAGAGCCTCATATTTTTCACTGATCAATTGTGCTTCTGTTTACAGCACAAGCTCAGCTGCAATCCAACATATAAAACTTACTTTGGCTCGTCAAGTGATCCAGTAAGGGCTGCAACATGAACGACGATGTCCATGTTATGGTCTTCTCCTCTGTCGACTTGGGTTCTAAAGGGTTCAAAATGATAAATGGACTGTATTTATATAGTGCTTTTCCAACCTTCAATACCAATACTGTACAGTATTGCCTTACATTCACCCATTCATTCATTCATAATCGTGACATCAATGTTTCATCTCCCACCCACCCACTGTCTCTTTTTTCTTTCTCTCTCTCTCTCTCTCTCTCTCTCTCTCTCTCTCTCTCTCTCTCTCTCTCTCTCTCTCACACACACACACCTTCTGAAAGCTCTAAGAAAAGCAAAATACAGCATGTTACTTCTTTTCATGGAGTTAAGATAGTCAGTGCTATGCCATTGTTGTTTCTGACCATGGTATGTATTCTCTATTGTTACAGTAACCTCTATCAGATTCAGCAGCAGTGGTTTTCTTTTGTACAACCGGATTTGACAGCTGAATGAAACCAACAAACCTGTGTGTTTCCTTGAAGGGTACATTGAGTCATCTACTTCCTGGCAGGGACGGCTACTATCAAGGGGAACCTCCTGCTCATGGTCGGAGCCTCCATTGGCACAGGAAAGCACTGGGCTAGCGCCACATGGGCTAACTCCATTTGGGCTAACTCCACACGGACTATCTTCACATGGGGTAACTCCACACGGGCTATCTTCACATGGGCTAACTCGACATGTGCTAAGTTCACATGGGCTAGCTCCACATATGCTAGCTCCACATGGGCTAGCTCCACATGGGCTAACTCCACATGGGCTAACTCGACATGTGCTAAGTTCACATGGGCTAGCTCCACATGGGCTAACTCCACATGGGCTAACTCCACATGGGCTAGCTTCACATGGGCTAGCTCCACATATGCAAGCTCCACATGGGCTAGCTCCACATGGGCTAGCTTCACATGGGCTAGCTTCACATGGGCTAACTCCACATGGACTAGCTCCACATGGGCTAGCTTCACATGGGCTAGCTCCACATATGCTAGCTCCACATGGGCTAGCTCCATATGGGCTAACTCCACATGGACTAGCTCCACATATGCTAGCTCCACATATGCTAGCTTCACATGGGCTAGCTCCACATATGATAGCTTCACATGGGCTAGCTCCACATGGGCTAGCTTCACATGGGCTAGCTTCACATGGGATAACTCCACATGGACTAGCGCCACATGTCTGAAGGCTGCAGCCATTATCATCTTCCTCCAGTGTCTCATCATGATCATCGTCATCATCATCATCACACTCGGTTTTTCCTCCTATTGGTTACAAAAAGGCAGTGTCAGTCATTCTCTCAAGAATTCTTGCCAACTTCGCGCTCAAATCAAAACAAACGCCACCCCACACATAGAAACACATTGCGAAGTCAAGGACATTGTTGTTGTGAGCGGTGTTCACCACTTTATTTATGTTCCGGAGCCAGGGCTGTGTAGAAGTAGCAGATTGTTTTAAGCACACAGAGAATGGTAAGATAGTGAAATAAATGAGATGGTGAATATGACAAAAAGTGTATTAGCTTACAATTAGCTTACAATAGATGACTATACCTTTAAGAGCTTTAGTTATTCCAAAATGATTCATCCTTCAATATAAGGTAAAATCTAGTCTTACAAAGTCACTGTTGATATATATATATATATATATAATATAAAATATTTATGGTTAATTAACATAATTCATTAATAATTAATCAATTTCAGATGCCAGTTGAAAACACAGAGTTTAATATTAAAGCAAATTGTTTGATGTGTGGCTGCATTCATTTGCCTTTCAACAGTTTTTTCGCTCTAGTATTTGTTTGGAATAAATAATAAGCTTAGAAATGAGTCAAGACCAAACAAGAATATTAAGTGATTATGCATGCATCTGATAAAATGGTACCTGACGTTGTTTCTTTATGGTCTTCCACTGCGGGCCTTCTGGACCATTCTCCACAGCCTGAAGCTCTGGGCTTCTCTTCCACGACGGTTTTAACACCGTAGAGTGGAGTGTTGTTTGTGCTGATCTCAAAAAACAAGCTCAGCTCTTCTATCACCAGGTCAAATTCCCCTTTCATTTCAAACTCGGTGCCCTGGGCGTCGGTCTCTGCGGGACGCGGGGAGCATTTCAAAGTGTCGCCGACGTTGAACGCAAAGTGTGTGGGTTCTGACTGGCTGAAGCCCAGTTGAAGACCAGCCTGCGGTTCTGGGCTGTTGTACGATATCGAGGCTAAGCTGGAGGCCTCACAAGAGCTGCTTCCCCACTCACAACAAGCCATTTCTATAATCTTCCCTTGGCACTTGTTTGTCTCGACTTCCGGCTCCTTCTCCTCCCACGGCCCACTCTCTGCCTCTGGCGTGAAGCACTGAGGCGGCAGCGGGCGCAGCTGATGGCACGGGCTGGCGAGGAGGAGGCTGTGCTCCAAGCCACCATCGTCGTCATCATCATCTGGCGAAAGCTGAATCCTTTCAAAAGTGTCAAACCCCCCGGGCACCCGGTCGGAGAGAACCGAGGCAGATGGCACCGGGGAAGATCTGTTATAGGAGTGCTGAGCAAGAGGGTTGTCAGCATTCTGTGCATAAAGTCTAGGGTTTAAATAACATCGGCCCGGCACAACGGCTTCCCCGAGAGGAGGGGAGGTGGACGAGGACACAGGGCCTTCGCCGGTCTGAACCAATAAGGTGTTGCCTGTGATCTCGTTGCCCTGCTCCTCTCCGATGGGAAATGCTGATTCGTCCTCAGACACACGTGGGGTCGAGTCACGCGCTGAAACTTCGCCCGCTTCTGCTTTGTGAGTTTCACCTTGTCTCGTCAGTGCGTCCTCAGATTTCACAGAGTCCACAAACAAGACGTCTCCTCCAACACACTCTCTGCTGCCTTGCAGTCTCTGTGTCATCCTATACGCTGGGGCATTCTCCGTCGGTGAATAACCGGCCAGGTGGGCAGGGGAGATAGGAAAGCAGTTGGCCCAGTTGACCTGCTCCTCCTCCAGCAGGTGCTCCTGCGAGCCGTGGTTCTCTCTTCTTCCTTCCCTGGCTGGAAGGGCATGTGTGGGCCATTGGGGAATACTGGGAGGGAAGAGGAAGGCCTGGACACGGGGCTCATGAATGCAAAAACGCAGCTGTTCAGCGGATATCTGACAGGCGTCGCCTTGGTTACGGTTGCGCCGCTGGATTTCACCTTGACTACTGTCTCCGCCGCTGCTGCCGGTCAGGTCTGATGATGTATGGTAATCTGGTGACCCGGACAGCGACGGCGGTGTCTCGGGGGACATCGGTGGCGATGACCCTGCGGCGCTCAACGAGCTGCTGCGTTCCCCGCCGTCCTCCCCGCTGGTGTCGGCGTCTCCTCCGGCGGGGACCGACTCATGTGCCTCGGGCTCGGCAGCGGCCGTTTCACCCCGAGCTGCGGCACTCACCGTGCGACCCGCGGAGTGCTCGCTCGCCCCGGGTGGGGCATCAGATGCGAGGCCAACAGGAGCCTCCGTTCCTTCATCGTTGACGGCTGAGGAGGCCATTACCTCCTCACAAGTAGCCACGGTTCCCCCAGCACAATCCCCGCACTCTGGGTCATTGTAATCACAGCTGAAGCCATCGTGGACTACTGCTTTGTGTTCTCTTAAGCTGTTCTCACAAAATGGAGGCCATTTCCTGTATTTTCCCTCAACTTGTGGCGAACTTCCTTCTTCGCTGTAGGAAACGAGTGATTTGGGGTCACTGTAATCAAGGAGGGCTTCTACGTGACTGTCGGCCTCCTCTAATTCGCTGAGGAGAATATCGCCGCTGAATCCACACCCGTCCCGCTTCTGATTAACGCCTTCTTCTTCAGCAGTTTGGCTACTTGCGTGAGAAACAAGTGCGTCACTTAGCTCGTCTTCATGAGCGCGGTCAAGCATTTGACATTTGACCTCCCCAGTCTCAATTGCGCTAAGGGGCCTTCTCGGGATTGGGCCGGCGCCACTTTGTCGGTGGCTCACCACTTCATTATCGGTGGAGGGGAGGCTGTCGCCACTAGATGGCTGCAGCTCAAGTGATTTCTCCTCGCAAACAGGACGAGTGGAACTATCAGCACTCGTGTCCCTCTGGCTGTGAGGGTCTGCTGACACATGCTCATGCAAGCCAGGCTCGTTGGCTCTTCTCATCATAACAGGAAGTCGCTCCTCGTCCTCCTCCAGACGCCCAGCACTGCAGCCGCCGCGCGCAAGTTCGTCAGGGTGCGGAGGAGCCGTCGCCGTAGCAACGGGGGAGCCATCCTGGCAGCTTTGGGGTTGCGCGTCCCCGGCCCTCTGGTAGATTAGGTGTGGAAGCTCAAACCTGTGGTTCCCACTGTCACTTGGCACTGCAGCATCCATCCTAAGCCGCTTGCAAGCCAGTGAGAATCCGGTCTCTCCTTCAGGAAACATACCTATCTCGTTGATGGTATCAGTTTCTTCCATCTAATTAATATAATATTTCCCACATTAGCATAGAGACCAGAGTGCTGCAGTTATTATGAAGTTATTATCATGAAATAAACTACATACTGATACAACACTTTCTAAGTGAATACCAGCAAAGTAAATACGTTACTGCTGAAATAACTTCAAATCCAAAAAGCTATTTAATCGTTATTGTTTGCTGTAAAATTGTAAAATACAGATGTGTATGTATATAACATACTTTATACTAATACGTACATGCTATCAAGATACCTTGTCAGTTTCAGGTGCTACGATCTGTTCTTTCTTATCCCTCCATTATGCATATACAGTATACTCTCCCATCTCTTAATTTTAATCAAATAGAAACTCCATACATTAATGGAAAGAGCTGCCAGCATCATTTTGAGTTATCACATTTATTCATCAGAATGTCAAGATGACACTTGCTGGCTGAATACCAGTCCAGTATCTATTGGCTGTCTACGGTACTCACTTCAAAGCCCCCTAGCTCTGACAAAATCCACAACCAGCTGCCTCCACTGCTGTTCAACCTGATGTTGGTATCAATATTTGTTTATTAACTCTGACTGAATGTGGACAAAATAAATGTATTTAAATATGCCTCCCCTAAAAACACATTTCAGTTGACATGAAATATTTTGCTGTAGCGAACAGCACAGACCTCAAAGCTAGCTCAGGATCTCTACTTATTTTTACTGACGTCAACAAGCTAGCTATCCATACATGCTACTGTACTGCTAGCGCGCTAACTTTCGCCAAGCACAACTGTGGGCGTTTCTTTATAGGCTACTGTTCTTGAAATACGATATCATGTCAATCAGTTCAGTTGATCTGATCGCCTATTCTAATATGTTATCTCGTGTGTAGTCGTGTTTTCATTTACCTTTCTTCTGTAAATACGCAGAAAGACTAAACAGGCAGTTGTTTCCTAGACTGTCACGCGCGTCGCGCCCACGTCGCGCTAATAGAAATCGGCATCACCATCATCATCATCACCATCATCATCATCACCATCATTCATTCACTTCCATCAGACCATCATATTTTTTATTTGTAGGCTGTAGCTTGAAATGTATTAGGCCTATTGTAGGTATGTTTGTCGTATGAAATAAAGGATATTAATATAGCCTTACTGTAGCCCCTATAGACTACATTTGATGTGACTTCTGCTTGTTGCAGAGTTTATGCTATAGCCACGTATGGGCCCATATGATTTATTGTAGCCTACATTTTTTTCTTTATTGCAGGCATAATCTAATAATATAATAATAATAATAATAAGATAACCAACCTGAACCTCAGATAACCTGCAGAGAGTAGGGAAAATAACAATGAGGGAGGGAGAGGATGAAGCAATGATGCGCACGATTTGACGCTGCGCCGGGTTACCCAGTATCTTCACAAGCAGTGTGCAGTCTGTGCACTGTGTTTCGCAGCATCCTTCGGACAACACCGAATTTCGTCGAGGCTGAGTTACCTCGTACAGAAACAAATCACAAAAAAGGAGAGGGTCATAGTTCCTAAGCCTGTATAAAGCGTCCTCACGGGCTAAAACCACCTCAAAGAACAGGTCGGACTTCTCTCGTTGACTTTAAAAGGTAAAAATACAATAAAACATTATTTTTTTTAATGTGCTTAATGTGTTGTTTGCATGCATTCATAACACATTACGATTTTGCTACTTTTTAAATTAGCCTATATGTTGTTCCTAGATTTATTTTTCTAATGTTTTAATGGGCATTTCATGCGCCAAATAACACCCTGTTTGAAAAAAAAGCAAACGTGACCGATAGATCAAATGTTATCTGTTGAGTGTTCTTTACATTGAGCTACACAACGTTTGCACGGGGAATATCCTTCAATTAGACCTAATAGGCAAAACAAAAGGCAGAGCCATGGGGTTCAAGGCTAAAGCGATCCGTCAGACGCTACAATTCTGGGTAGCCTAGTGGTTGGGGTTCTGATATTACGTTGGTCTGTTTGACAATATGGCACGGCACCTTGTATGCTGCTGCTGCTGGTGCTGATGTTGGAGATTTCTCGCGCTTGGCACATCTTTGCCATTTCGCACAGCGTGCACTCCGAATAAACCATTAATGGCCAAACACGCAAGCTTTAAGGAGTGTTGCAAGGAGGAACATGCGATTTCATCAACTCATCTGAATTGTATTGCTTTCAGAGGAAATTGTATCACAGCTGACTTTTGCATGTTCCTATAGGACCTACCTGTGCAGCTTTGGTTTGTCATTTAACCTGGTGGCAAGACAGCAGTTATCCTGTAATGTTGATTCCGTTATGTCTTAGGCGCTGTTGCCAGGCTGGCTGGACTTTGCATCTCAAGGTCACCCTATATTGGACAATTATAGTAAAGGGGCACAATATTATTAGAGAATATGCCTGATTCACACACACACTGGATGTTCAATAAGATATACCGTTACTGTATGATTGCATACTGACCTGTATGCATGACTTTGTGCCAGCTCTGTTATTTGGCACCGGCAACGCTGTGGGTGGCAGACTCTGTCTGAAGTCAGCGTGGGGCTCTGCACGCACCGCAGACAGCCCTATTTATGTTGCTCCACTCTAGGTGCTGTCTGACTATTTTCTTTCAAGGTCTAATAAGACACTGATTGACTGACTGACTGATTAGCTGGTTATGTAATGGTGGTCTGTTTTCGATAAGAGTAGTGATGCGAAGAATTACATGAATACAATCGTGAATTAATAAGGGGGTGTGTGGTACAGTCTGTATTTTTAGCTAACAAGGCTGCCAGCTCTTTTCTTCCTGTTATATCTCACCCTGCTTATAGCGACTGACTGTTATCATTTGCGGTGAATTACAGTCCTATCAAATCATCTTCAGTTCGATTTTTTTACCAGGGCTATAATTTACTCAATGCAGAATCTATAGGAACATTTAAAATGCATCTTAACGGGTAACGCTGTCACATTTACCTCGAAGAGCTTGTTTGTTACTACAAGACATTTGAATTGTGACCTTTCATCTGCAAATACAATGAATAATACTGTTAGCAAAGCATTGTGAATGCAGGCCAGAAGTAATACATTAATATATAAATACATACATTAAAGAAAATATAATCTGGGTAGGATGATGCGGGAGGGAAGGACACAGACCAGGTAGACCTGCAGAGGCGTCGTTTCACCCCCCCCCCCCCCCCACTCAATCATGGGGGCGTGCCCTTACCCTGCATTTACACGGACAGCAAAACGATATAGACACACTTGCTTGAGGTTACTTTATTGGTCGGATCATTTGTTTCAGCAAAGGCGTTTCCCTGCCTTCGTTCCCATTGGTAGCCCCTGTGTCTGTCGCATCGCTCAGTGTTTACATGAAACAGACCGTCATTGTTTCCCTGCGTTACCCCCGTCCGTGTGTCACCACACACTGGTGTTGAATGTATGGGCTGGCCCCAAATATTTGATTATTCGGGTATTCGTTCGTTGGGGATGTATTCGATTTAAATATTGGGATTCGAGTATTCGTTTTTTTCACATTATGCATGCAGTTTTCCCATGAATCCCTACTGTCTCCATATAAACCCACATGTTGAAATGTAATTGCATGCCCTCCTACACTATCACACCTAGGTCCGGGGGTGTGTCCAGGCTCCCTCTCCACCGGTGAGCTGCCACGTAGGTTCTTTAACCACCGTCTGTGCACCTGTTTTGAGTTGACTACTCACCCACGAGTATTTGGTGTTTGTTTGGTTGTTTCTGTTCTCGTGGGTTATTGTATGTGTTGTTTCTGTTGAGATTAAACCACTGTTTCGTTTACCACGCTTTTGTGTAGTTGCTAAACGTAACATACACTGTGTCATCAACCCAATTGATTGCAATTGGCTCTGTTTGTAAGAAGAGAGCGAGGCTATTCATTCAACACACACTCTTATTAGCTAATACAGGAGGAATCAAAGATTATTTCTGTTATACTTCTTAATTATAGTTGAGTGTTTTTAATGGTGTTTTTGAGAAAGAGCATTTGAATACTCGTTTGGAAATAGCCTCAAGTAACCACGGAACCTGTAAAATGGTATTCGGGACAGCCCTAGCTTTGGCCTGTCCCTCATTGTTCCCTGTCCAGCGGCCTGAATCATATCTTGCTATTTAAGCCGTTGGGTTGTCCTTCGTCTTTTCTGGATCATCGTTTCATGTTAGTGGTTGTTGTGCGTTTGGGTCTGCCCTGCCTGCGCACCATGACGTCCTGTCTATTTTCGCCCCCAGCCAATGGCCACTTGTCTCTTGCTATGAATAGGCAACTCTCATTGAAAATGAATGGCAGCCGGTCACTTTGTCTCCCTCGCTGGTCGTCCGTGTGACCGCGGGTGGGTCATAAAAGACGTGCAACTTGAAGCACACGGAGCGCACTCTGCTCGGCTCTCGCTAACATCACGTGACCTTTGGAGACATTTATGAAGCACCTTAAGCACAGTGCATGACTGTGTAATAATCACCAGCAAGAACAGTTCACACGCGCACACACGCACACACTTAGACACATGTAACAAATATTAATAACTAACACTGTATGAATGCATGCACTTTGTGGCCGTGCTTCTATCGCACACACACACACGCACACAATATTAACATTAAAATAAATAGCGAGGTATGTGTATCTGAGTGACAGCTCATTGTGATTGACGGATAGTGTTTACATTGTAACAGCAAAGTGAGAGCAACCTGTCGTCTGAGAGTGCCCATTTGTTATTTCCCGCTGTGCTCCTGCCTCAAGTGAAGGCTGTTTCACATTGCAGCTGTTTGTACTGGGGCTGTTCCTCGGCTAAGGGTCAAAAAGCTCCATCATAGATGCCTGACGTGTGAGGGATAATTATGGCAAATGTTTACAGTAATTGCTGCGATCATTTCCAAGGCCGCGCCTGTGCATTAGCTTGCGCTAATGTTGCCTTCGTTATGTACAATGTTACTCCTCTCAAAAGAAACATTATAATGCAGCCCTCCTTAGAGTCTGATGTAGTCTCTACAGCTAGTAGCTACACAGATTGGATGGTCTGCAAAACATATGGCCAGTGTGTGATTTTTAACGAAACACGTAATTGCACTCATTTTAAATAGCTTTGGATAAAAACGTCTGCTAAATGACCTAATTGTATGCCGGCAATCATAAGTGTGTTGTGCATTTCAAGTTGGCAGTAATAGGTTGACAGTCAATTAATTATGAATATGTGCATACTAATGGTCAAGTCGACAGGTCTTGTGGCACATTCTGCATTGCGTGGCACGGGACTATGGCAGCCATGCCTCTAAAATCAGACCTGTGTCACTACCTATAGCCTAGCCAGACTATTGCTCTCAGCTCAATGTTCCCTGAGATTATAATCTGGAATCACTGTTTAGTTTAACGTTCATGTTCATCAGGCCGATCAATGGGGGTGTGATGACGTTGAAGTCAAAGTTTCAAAATGGTGGTAAAGCTAGATCAAGCGATACAAACGGTAGTTCTAAGCACTGTGTGACTATTATCTGAGGAAAGCACTATATAAGAAATGTCTTCTTTTTCTTCTTCTTTTTCTTCTTCTTCTTCTTCTTGCTAAAAAGGTTGCTAGTTTCAAAATGAAACAGAGGTCTATGCCCAGTAGGAGGAATCAATTGTGAATACATATCAATGAAGCATGTCCAGACCCTATTCAGTGAACTTTGGGTCTGGTGCCCACAAACAACATGCAGAGTTTGAAAAATGCTTTTATCATAACGTATCCAACCGTTTCAAAACCTAGAGTGTAGGAGCTAGAATCATTCCTATATTTGAAAAGCAGCTAGGTCTACAATTTTGAGGAAGGCGTTTTCACTCGAGTTGCAATTCATTACTTTCAGGCAAAGTTGTGCCACCCTTTATGAAAATGCAATTGGACGAAAACACACACACATGCATGCACACGCCTTCTCCCCAACAGCCAGATAATCACACTAATCATTTATATACAGTACAGCGATAAAAGGGACATATCTATAGAATTTGTCAGATGTTTGTCCATAACTGTGACCTCCCGTAATGTAATATAGTACTGTATCTATAAATAGTGTCAGTTATAAATGATGGCTTAATTGAAGCTGACGGTCCATATAATTATGTTTTTGTTAAGGACTGTCTAGCTCTCAAACTAATCCGAATCATAAAGACAAAAGCCTCTTTCCCTCTAGACCCTGAAAAGCCACAATCAATTGGCATATTTCCAAATGTGTCCCCAAAAAATGCCTTTGATATCAAATATAGTTACAATAACCCATATTTCTTTTATCTTTTCTCTCAAATGTATATATTCAGCACACCTTTTTTTTCCAGCAAAGGATTGTTTGTAATACAGTCAAAATGCTAATGCGACAGACATAGTAGATAGTAAAGAGAGTATGTATTGACTAATATCTTCCTATATTAGATAGTATATAGAGTATGTATTGACTCCATAGCTCCTTATAGTAGATAGTATATAGAGTATGTATTGACTCATAG
>JAODUK010065569.1:0-17124 GCA_027564635.1 Typhlichthys eigenmanni
TATATATATATAAATAAATCTGATGTTTGCAATGCTGGTGTCACTACTCTACACAAGAAAAATTTGTCACAGCATGAAATGCTGGTTGACTGGGATGTTCAGCTAAAATAGACAAGTGTTGAAAGCACTGATAATTGTTTTTGCGATTAATTCATATGTCACATTGGGAAAACAAGTTGCAGTACAGTCTTTGAAATGTACCGTCATTATTCCTCGCATCGCAAACACAAAACAATTTAGGGGCATTCAAGCAGAAAATTAGTGTTACAATAAAACGGCCCCTTTTGTCACCTTGTTTCAATTCAGCTTTACATATGGCGGCTTGTGACATTTTTGCAATGACTTGCTATTTAAAATGTATCTTGCAGTCTTTGTTCTCTGAAAAATTACAAATGTCAGAAAAAGAGTGATAGCGTGGAAGTAGTCTGGAGTATTAAGATTAAAAGTGCAATACGAACCGTGACAGTAGATAAAATCAATATATTACAATTGAGTACAATATCAAAAATGTACAATGTATACACAAGGGAACATTGAATGCTTTGAAATCGTCCATCCATAACATTCAGGACTGGTTTTAATGTGCTGCAACACAACACAGCACAACACAACACAACACAACACAACACAACGCAGCACAACACATGGATTTCTCTAAAACCCATAAAACAAAATTTTTTAGTATAAAAATACACTATATAAATATGACATAACACTTATAATATAATAATATGTATTCTTCTGCCAGTTTTACATGGACAACAGACTCCATAGATTTAAATGGCAACAATGAGTCATCATTGAGATCAATACGATGCAGTGCGTTGCAGCAGATTGCCTACATCCTCCTCGAGGGTGTGCGCATCACACCAGGGTCTCTGGGAGGGCGTCAGCATTATCTGTTGACAGCAGCTGCCAGATGTGCCATTTGTCCTTCCCGGCCTCGGGGGTGTTGAAGACGGGGGTGTTGAAGGTGGAGTTTGCAGGCTGGGGGTCAGGGCAGCCGCTCTTTGGGTCCCGCTGCGGGGCCTTGGCGCTGGGGGGGTCGCCAGTCCGGTATGTGAAGAGGGTCGGGCTGGAGTGAGAGATACGCGGGTCTCCGACGAGGTCGCGCAGCCCGCCCTTGAGCGGAGAGGAGGCGCTGTCGCCGGGGCGCAGAGTTCTTCCCCCTACGTCCTCCGAGCTGGTGGCTCCCGATTGGCTGTGAAGCGTCTGGGGTGACGGCTGTCTCTGTCCCCTCTGGTCGTAAGGGCCGCTCCTGCAGCGTGTCACGGGGGGGCGTGGCCTGCACGCCGCTACGCCCAATGAGCTCTGCCACAGCCGGCTGGGCTGCTTGCTGTTGCCTTGGCAACTGTCGAGCCCCTCCAAGGATTCACACGACTCGCATTCCCAAGCGTCCCCATGGAAACCTGAGCGAGAACATTCATGTACATCGGGCCATTGATGACATGCCTCAGCATGTAACAATAACAATTACATTACGTCTGCGTTACCGGTGATCTGAAGGGCCAACAAATTGGTTCTCAGGAGGTCATCCCATCCTCCCCAAAAATTTTCATCTGGGGCTTCTAACGAAGACAAACAGAAAAAATAAAAAAATAAATAAATACAATAAAGTACAACAGATGTATTGGTTGAATTGAATCTACCATTGTAGCATATTCATAAATGATGTTAGCTGTGTGCTATTCTATCAAACTGAGCCTGCTAAAATAGGTGCGGGCTTACCAGTGTAATGTGTAAGTCCATCCTCAGAGGAACCTTCAACGGGCCTAAAGTGGCTGTCTGACGGGCTACTGCCACCCTGGTACAGGCGTTCTGACAGCACAGGGGAGCTGTTGTCGTAGGGAGACACCTCTCCGCTTGATGCTTTGTTAGAGTCAGAGGATAAGCGTCTGTCACTCTGAGAGAAGGACCTGTCTGTTTCTACAGGGTCAGAGTCTCTGCAGAACAAGAGGACATCATTTACTGGTACTTTAGCTATTCAAATTGTAGGTGATAGTTTTAAAGGCTTTGCCTTGGTGTGGGAGTTTGTCATACCTACTGACATTGTCATACCACTAGGGGGTGCTAAAGAGTAACACTTGAATTATTCTATAAAACAACTGCCACTATAAATCTGTACTTGCAGGGGAGTTTCTGGTAAGTCTGGCATTCTAGGTGAGAGCTAAAAGAAATTCGCCCACCATATTGCTTCGATCTTTTTGAGCCGTTTCAGAAAGAACACTAGCAAACCTAATTGTTTCTAAATGTTAATCATCATGTTCATTGTAAATGTTCAAATAGCAGAGAAATGCATTATTACTCACCGGTTCCTCAGTCGGAATCAGCTGTTTGGTAATTGTCCAACCACAACTTTGAAAACCTGTAGTCTAACCAATGCACCCAGCATTCTCACTTTCAAATGCTCATTCATCCGTTGGTCTCTATGCGGCATGCTGTTGTCAAAATTAGTCCACAAAATTGCAATGATGATATAAAAGCATAACAAAGAGCCTATTAATTCCAGTGCCTTTTCAAAGTACTGCAGTCCTGTCTATTATTGAGATGACATTATTGGCGTCCTTAACATGTTTTCATGAACCTAGTTGTGGTTGCTATTGTTAACAGTGTGTCCCAATGTCTGTGGTTATCATATGGCTTGCTATGCAAGAATTAAAATATACAAGAATATTTTCCATAGACAATGAAATGTATCTATTGTCAAATCTACCATCTATTTAGGATGCTAAAAACAGAATTTGAATTCCACTCTCCATAAAAATTATCAAATGTTTTGTAATAATAAAAAAAAACTATTTTGGGAATGGGGAAGGTGACTGCCTACTTTGCCTATGCCTAGAAACTCCCCTGTGTACCTGTCATTATGAAATAATTCCTGAAATACAGATCACAAACATGCTCTGTGTTTTCAACTAGCCAATAAAGAAAAAGGCTGGCCCCTCTGTTTGTCCTAACTGACATGTGACTAAACCAAACCTGTGTGCTTGTGTATTACATGATTTGATCTGCATAGTCAATGATGAAATCACTCACATATTTTTTTTTACCAATATAGCAACGAGGCCGGGACCATTACTCACGAGTGCTGTGAGGCTTTTCTCCGCAGTAAATAATCCACAACGTCGGGATCCGTCTCTAGCAGACTCATCAGAACCTCGTTTTGCAGATCAGCAGGCACCTTGACGGATCAGAGGACAAGCATGTCTTCAGTGAACCACATTACAAGTGTTACATGGTTGAAATAAAACAAACTAGAGCTCCACATTCTCCTGACAAGTTGGACACTACATGTCTTTATTTGCTTCTGCTTTAGACTTAGTGTCAGTGCAGTGGGGTTAAGCTAATGGCCCCTGTGAAGATCCCAGAGGCAGTTATCGACCACACATATCACACGTTCTGACACATTTATTACCTCAACCTTAAAAAGGCTCAGAAGTGGTCTGGGAGATCATCCCTACATGCCTAAATGCTATTTCCTTGTAAATACTTACTGTAAGTTTCATTGGATAAATACATCTGCTAAGTGGCTACATTAAAAAAACAAACTGCACGGAACTTTTTGTTTTACAGTATTGCAGCTATATTTTATGATTCCATGAGTCCATAAAAGTAGTTAGCTTTCCTCAAAACGTATAAACGTCATATTTACTTTTCATTAGGCATCTCCACTCTATCTAGAATTCCCTTATAAAAACGTTGTGACATTGTGAACTGATGATTCAGAGAGATACAGCTTGTTCGCCAGCTGAACTCAAGTTGGACACAGACCATGGTATCCTATAATTTGTATTCAAAATCCAAGTGGTTTAATGTGGAGGTGTGGTGGGATTTAACGCTGTCTGTATGGAGAGGTGTGGTTCACGAGACTCAGGGATGGTGAAACAGGTGTGGCCAATAATGAAATCCTGGGCTGCTAAAAATTGGATTTACTTAAAGGTATAGTCAGCTATTGCAAGCTAAATGTAAGCTAATATACTTGTGTGAAATTCAACAAATATCTCCTCGCATTTCGCTAACTTATCGTTCTCTGTGCGTATTGAAAAAATATGTACTTATACATATTTACAATACTTCTACACAGCCCTGGCTCCGTAAAGAGAGAGATAAACAAAGTGGCGAACACCGCTCAAATCAACACAGCCATAGCACTACACTTTGCTTCAAAATGCATTTCGACGTGTGAGACGGAACCGTGTTGGACCGCAGAGCAATACAGCTTTGATTTGAACTCGAAGTTAGCAAGCATTCTCAAGAATGACTGACCCTGCCTTTAACCTGTTGAATTTAAAACTTCAGACTCTGTTGTCGCTAAATCCAATCCGCTGGTGTTGAAGTTGTTCAATACAGGTACTGTAACATTGCAGAACATACTGCGGAGGTAGAACTTACCATAAAGAGGGTGTCATACGCTGTGATCATCCTTTGCACCACACTGATGATAGCAGTGCTCTCCTCTGCACGGGCAAAACTCTGCACCGCAAATTCTTTGTCAGAGTTTTTCAGCTTGTGCAAGAGGTTGGGGCCAAAGATGGTAGCCAGGTTCAGAGGAGTCATCTTGTTTCCTGTGATCTAAATGCAACAACAGGATTCATTGATATCTTCATAAGAACACACACAAACATACCATACCAGAGTACTTTAACGACTGGGACCTTCACGATTAAACATAATATTTTAGGCTATATGATATATCATGGGTGCTGGAATAATGTATTGCTGGAAATGATTACTGGAATAAACTCTGATTGGAGCCACAAAATTACCCAACTCATCCAATGCTCTCCGTCTTTTGCTCACACAGTTATGAAATTACATTTAATAATTGTACATACATTGCATAACACACACAGACACACACACACACACACACACACACACAGACACTAGTGTGAAACTGAGAGGTACTTATAAAACACCAATTTTGCTGCAGTATATCAGTCTCGTGCTCTAGGAATGAGGCCAATGTTAATAGTGGATTAACAACGAACTGTCATCACCTCTGCATACTGTCCCCATCAGTAATAAAAGAGCAGAGTGGAGAGTCAAAACACCAAAACACCAAAACACAGCACAAAAAGAGACACTGCCATTCACCCACCTCTCGGCCCCCGCAGTCAACGCCGTCTTCTGAATGAGCCGCCACGGTGTACAGGAACTGTAGGAGGCGCTGTAGCGTGTCACTGTTACAGGGAGGAAGGAGGTACATCAGGAGCTGAATGGCGTTCTCTTGATCTGAATCCTCCAACACTGCAGAAGGTAAATCCCGTCCAGGCAGGTCAAACACACACAAACATAAGCACAAAGAAGCTGACTGCATGTGTGTGTGTGTGTGTGTGTGTGTGTGTGTGTGTGTGTGCGTGTGTGTGTGTGTGTTCCTCACACATTGTGTTAATGAAGGCTGTGTAGAGCTCTCTGGTCAGCAGGGGGTCCGGCATGTCCCTGAGGAATACTTTAAGCAACGCGGCCACATCGTGGACACTGTGCTCGGCATCAAGCTGTACCTCCATACCCTGGTCAAACTCTTCTCGGAGCTGGGAGAAACACAACGCCAGGATTAACCGCCATAAACACACGCTACATTATGTCGTCTGTGCGCCAAATCAGACTAACCTGTCGAACCCTCTTCTTAGAGCTCCCAATGCGGAATATTCCAACCGTATTCAGGCCTAGAAAAAGGCGAGACAAAGATAAAGACAATGTTTTCTAAGTGCCTACAAATTAGTTATTTCAGTGTCGATTGAATTAAGTCATTACCAAATAAATATGACTAAAAAGATCAGTACTAATAAATGTTAATGTTAAATCATACAAACCACAATTATAATAAGACAGACCACACATTGCTGTACACACAATGATCTCTCTCCTACAGTTTTAGTTGTTCTACCTATAAACAATATACTAGTTCTAAAGTGAAAGACCAAGTTTAAAAAGCATAGAAGATTTGGGACGTGGATTGGAAAACACAATCAGTCAACATAGCTGATAATAACAAAATGTGTTTTAAATGGTCTGTTATGCCTACAAAACTTTTGAAGGTACGTTTTGGACCCTAGCCTAACATTTTAGAGGTTTGCGGCGTTAAAGCAAAGGCCTCAAAACAAACAAAAACAGATCCTGATTGCGCCCACACTGAACTGATTGGAGTGCCGTTTAGAAGCTAATTTACAGCACAGACACACAAAACAGAGACGCCAACTGAAGCTACATTATCAACAAACGTTTACAGCTAAAGTGAGGTGAAAACCTTACCATATACTTGGCAAATCATTTTGCTCATGTTTACCATATTTCTCCAGGTGCTGGCAGCAGCTGTCTACAACCCTGGGCACTTGTCTGTATATTGGGTTAAGGCTCAGCTTCTTGTTGCAGTGTTTCTTCCGGTTGCTAGGTGTCTCAACAGACAGTTGGAGGGCCTCCAGGAGCCGAGACTGGTTATCATCAAGGTCGGTGATGCAATCCACAGACACTCCACCCTGTCACAAGCAGATGGTGGAGGATCATACAGTCATGGAGTCTCGGTAAACACTCATGAAGCAAAACACATTAACATATGGTGTAACGATATTATGGCGCTGTGAACCCACTCCGACTGTTAATTCATTTGCTGAATGAGTGCCATGGAAACATCACAGAACTATCGGGTGACCCATGTGGGCTGTTTTCTATCAGCTCATCGGAGTTCTTATAATAGTGGTTAGAAACCCCATGACGGCTCATGTCCATAGACTTGCATGTCCATGGTCTTATAAGTGGTGCTTAGAGTGGCACACTAAGCACCACTTCCTTCCCTCCCGAGGTCAGGGGTCAAAGAGGTTTTTAAGTAGCCTACCCTCCTGTGTGTCCTCGGAACGGCCTCGAACGACAGCGGCGGTGCCTCGGTGGGGGTCTCCGAGGTGGAGCTGAGGGAGGAGTTGCTGCTGGAGACGTCCTTGCCGGTCGTCTTAAGGTGGAGGAAGGGCAGCGTCGGCGGCTCGCTGGGATCCCGCCACTGCTGCTCCCCGTGCTGGGCAGGGTCGTGTCGCTGCTTGTGTATGCGGTCGTTGGAGATGGCCTGTGATAGAGGTATGCCAAACGCCTGAGGCAGAGCGTCTGCGCCGTGCAGGAGGAGGGAGGGAGGGAAGGAACACATACGTGAGATTTAGAGTTTGCGAAATGGTCTCCGTTATTTTTGGCTTGTTAACACGTTGGCTTGTGTTCTGTGCCTTTCTTTAACCAAACATGGATTCTTGAAAAGGATAATGCAAGGTTAACTCATGTTTTTGTGGTCACAAGCCTACACTTTCACTGCCTAGGGTTTGGTAAGGCGCTCTTTCTGAAGTGTCACTGTAAACACAGACGAAAAGATTGGGGCTGACCGTGACTGAGGATGAGCCACCTCTCACTCACAACTGCTTCTGTTATTTCCCTCGACTGGCCTGCCAACAGAAAAGCTCACATTCTTGCCAGCATATGTTGCAAGGGGTGGGGAGGTGGTTGGGTTTAGTGTAGTAGTTGAGGCGAACAGCAGTATTCGGAAGGCCTCTTTTAATATATACACACTTCCTCTCAGTACTGTGTGAGTAGTAACAGCTGCGAATGTCTTCTCCGGCAAGTTCCACACAGCTTCAGCCAAACGGATCAAAGATTTCTACTGTCCGTGGCTGACCGAGTGTGTGAGAAAACACAGCCCAACTCGAGAGGGAACAAAGGTTCACCGGACTCAACGTTTCTCCCACAAGGCTAAAAGCAGCTCTGTTTATCTTAACTAGGTTGGAAAGACTTAACAATAATATTAGCACTAAATAAGATTTTTATTTAAGGACGGTACTGAACTTTAACACTCGTTAAAGCTTGACGCACATCTGCTCTGATGGGACATATAGACAGGTCGCCAATAATGATGAATTATTATACTCCACAATACCTTTGTCTTTGCTCTTCTCTTTTGATAAAGAATCAAACTTCCTCCTGATGGACATTTTACGCTTTTGGCCATCTGTAACAAGAGACAGAAGAATTAGCAAAACATTTTTACTGCATAGTACTAAAACATGAATTGAATGGGTAATAGGACCTCTATTATACATTTCTCCTTACACACAAGGGCTCTAAGGTACTGTATATGTGAGCATAACAAACCAAATGCATATGTTGACAGCAAGCCTGGCAAAGAAAATATTACATCAGAAAGTATATGTGATTTCATTTTCCCAAAATAGTATTGCATGACTCACATGCATCTTTCATATATTAGCAATGGGGAGCTAACCCGCCCCCACATGAGAAAAAGAAAACTAAGAGTTGAGTTGAGGGCAAACAACCACTACCAATGATACAGAGCCATACAGATCTTCATATTAAAACCAAATGTTTCTGCCTTTCAACATGTTATGTTGAATAGTTTACCATAACATAAATATATGAAAGTTAATTGGACAGAACAATGGCTCTGTTGGTCTGTGTGTGCATGTGTGTGTGTGTGTGTGTGTGTACGTGTGTGTGTGTGTGTGTGTGTTGTACCTTTAGGCACAGTGAACTGGCAGCCCAGGTCAAAGTCCTGCAGCAGCCGCCTGAACACCACATCCTGGAGTCGAACGCGTTCCAGCTCAGAGAGACTCTGCAGGGGGACAGGCTTCAGTCCAACACTCCGCCCCGACGTGCTGTTCCAGGTGAAGTTGCCCTGAACACACAAACACACACAGTGGATCCATCACTACTGTCTCTCTGTCTTTCAGGTAATGATTGTGCTCCTCACTTGCCTGCTGAAAACTATGACTGCATCCATCACGTGCCCTTTCCTGTGACAAGAAAACAGTACCAATGCAGTGGTCTTCACAGGCTAACCACTGTAGTTCATAACTCTCAATGTGTTTTTGTCAGTTGCAAATGTGTTTTCTCACACGTCTGTCCTTTATGAGCCTTCGGTTTGCAACAAAGACAAATAGCTACAGCTAAGCTTACAAACAACAAAATCTATTGCTGGCCCCACAGTGGCCAGCAAGGGTTTTGGTGAGGAAAAAACAGCTGGGTGAGGTGGATCTCCTGCTGGGTTTGTTATTGCTGGACCACTATTCATGCAGAGGAATGCTGAGGAAGTTAGTTTAACCCCCCCCCCCCTTTTAATTCTGCACACGCTCTCCACTCAATATGGTGTCATCAGATGCACACTGTGCCTGCCCACTCCGAAATTGTTAATTGAAAGCATTCATCAATGTTAAGCTTAAAGAATGAGTATGCAGTTTGCTTCAGAAGCACATTTTGTTATATTCCTTGAAATTCTCTTTACATCCCGATAGCAATGAAAAAAAGAAATGCTCTGACAATATGATTAGAAAGATCAGGCATCTGGATCAGTTGCAGGGATGTAAAAACCCCATGCAATCTTAAGTATTTGTTGCCTTAGCTGTCTGATCTGCATGAGCAAATTACTTGCATGTATTCTGTGCCTGTGCATCGTGTTCAACACACGGAAAACTTGTGACTCGCTGCGCTGCAAATGTCAACTTCGGGGAGCGGAGTTAGTGGCAACATCGACGTTTTGCTGCTCTCAGAGCTGTCCCTGCTCCCTCCTCACTCCACTCCAGATTGGAGCCACTGGTCACATGACACTGGCTGGAGAATTAACCTGACATGTTTTTTTGATAGTGGGGGAAATCGGAGCACCCGGAGGAAACCCACGCAGACATGGGGAGAACATGCAAACGCCACACAGAAAGGCCGGGACGACCCAGGACCTTCTTGCTGTGAGGCCACAGTTCTCTCCATTCGGCCATCGTGTTGCCCTATCAATTTCACCATAATAGTGTCCATTCATTCTCTCTGGTGTATTTTCAGTATTTTGAGTATATTACATTCATTCCCAAGAACCTACAATCAATCTGAGGCCACAATGGTATTTCTGCAGCAATCTGTTTTGAAGTAAACTGACTTTGTTTTAGGACAGGCATGGTAGATTTAGCTGTCTGGGCGCTGCCTACATCAGCCTCCACAGCAAAATGTCATTAGTGAGACCAGAAGTGTTAAATGTTTGATTCCATTGGCATACATTACAATGCTCCATCTTGTTATTATCCCAGTATCTTTGCCCCAGCCCACTTCATTGTTATACACTGCTGATAAAGTGTTGCCAGTGGGAAGAGGGGTAGAGAAGACATCTGCCTATGAGCGCTGTAGGGGAAGGAGTAGAGAGCTGTATGAGCCTCTCAACACTGTGTGGTCGAGCCATGCGCTCATGAGTTACACACCGAAACAACATCATTTGGGGCTGGCTACCAACCACAAGGGCATATCAAGGTGTGCGCACGTTTTTGGAGATGGACACATAATCTAATCTGAGTTCTTCAACCTTTGAGGATCTCCTTTTAAAATCCACGAGAGAGATTACAGATTACAGCCTTTGATCCAGCACAGCCAAGCCAATGGTGAACCATGTTCCTAAAAGGATTACTGTCTTATTATCAGAATAAGCCTTATAATAATATAATAATATGGCTCTCCCCCATTAAATCAGAATTAGGACTATTAGAACGGTAGTACTAATAGCCACAGTTTGTAGACACAAACCTGTGACACAATTAAGACCATTTTGTAGGACACAAGCAGTTGTTCGGATGGACATTAAGCTCATGTTGAAAGTGTATCACGCTCACCAAAGTAACAGCATGTGAGATGATGAGCAAGTCTGGCAAGTAGTTTGCCACAGATCCTTAAAAGCATTCTCAAGAATGCTTGCTAACTTCCAGAGCAACTTGCTCAAGTAAAAAAAAACTCCCTCAGAAGCTCCACCCCACACATTGAAACATATTGCAAATTCAAGGGCATTGATGTTGTGAGCAGTGTTCACCACTTTGTTTATGTTCCTTAGGGAGGGCTGTGTAAAGTACCCTATAACTAATATATACACACACACGGTGGCTTACAAAAATATTCACAGTCCTTGAACTTTTCCACATTTTGTCACGTTACAACCACAAACGTAAATGCATTTTATTGGGATTTTATTTGATAGACCAGCACAAAGTGGAGCATAATTGTGAAGTAGAAGGGAAATTATTCATGGTTTTAAAACATGTTTTTAAATAAAAAACTGAAAAGTGTGGCGTGCAAAAGTATTCAACCCCATTTACTCTGATACCCATAAATAAAATAATTTGCAACCAATTGCCTTCAGAAGTCACCTAATTAGTAAATAGAGTCCCTCTGTGTGTAATCTAATATACTGTATAGAATATATAGAATAAATACAGCTGTTCTGTTAAGGTCTCAGAGGTTTGTTCAAGAACATTAGGGAACAAACAGCATCGTGAAGCTTAAGAAACACACCAGACAGGTCAGGGATAAAGTTATGGAGACGTTTAAAGCAGAGTTAGGTTATAAAAACATATCCCAAGCTTTGAACATCTAACCATCTAACGGAGCACTGTTTATTCCATCATCCAAAAATGTGAAGAGGCACATCTGAAAACCTACCAAGGGATGGCCGTTTATCTAAACTGACAGGCAAGGAGAGCATTGATCAGAGAAGCAGCCAAGAGGCCCATGGTTACTTTGAAGGAGCTGCAGAGATCCACAGCTCAGGTGGGAGAATCTGTCCACAGAACAACTATTAAATGTGCACTGAACAAATCAGGCCTTTATGGAAGAGTGGAAAGAAGAAAGCCATTATTGAAACAAAGCCAGAAGAAGTCCCGTTTGCAGTTTGCCACAAGCCAAGGGGGCCACAGCATAAATGTGGAGGAAGGTCAGATGAGACCCAAATTGAAGTTTCTGGCCTAAATGCGAAACATATGTGAGGTGGAAAACTAAAACTGCACATCGACCTGAACACACCATCCCCACCGTGAAACATGGTGGCGGCAGCATCATGCTGTGGGGGAATGCTTTCCTTCAGCAGGGACAGGGAAGCTGGTCAGAGTTGATGGGAAGGATGGAGCCAAATACAGGGCAGAAGAAATCCTGTTAGAGTCTGCAAAAGACTTGAGACTGAAGTGGAGGTTCACCTTCCAGCAGGACAACGACCCTAAACATATAACCAGAGTTACAATGGAATGGTTAAGATAAAAGCATATTATTGTGTTAGAATGGCCCAGTCAAAGTCCAGACCTAAATCCAATTGAGAATCTCTGGCAAGACTTGACAATTGCTGTTCACAGACACTCTCCATCCAATCTGAATGAGCTGGAGCTATTTTGCAAAGAAGAATGGGCAAAATGTTCAGTCTCCAGATGTGCAAAGCTGGTAGAGACAAACCCCAAAAGACTTGCAGCTGTAATTGCAGTGAAAGGTGGTTCTACGAAATATTGGCTCATGGGGGGGTTGAATACTTTTGCTCACCACACTTTTCAGTTTTTTATTTGTAAAAAGATTTTTTTTAAATGTATCACTTTTTTTCCACTTCACAATACTGCGCCACTTTGTGTTGGTCTATCACATAAAATCACGATAAAATAAATGTACGTTTGTAGTTGTAACGTGACAACATGTGGAACAGTTCAAAGGGTATGAATACTTTTGCAAGCCACTCTACATATATATATAAAACGTTCCCTCATCATACAAATACAGGTCAGTAGCCTGAACCAGGAAATACAGACCTTAACTCACTCCAACTATACTCTTTGCTGTTTTTTGGTTGGAATATTTAAGATGATGAACATGGTTGCCATACTGCATTACAGGTTCTGTCTATGGATGTGAGCCATCTCAGGCTACACATCACAATAATAATAAATAAGAACATTTGTTAAATATGCCTGATGAAAATCTAATATGTCACTGTATTTACAGCAATTCAGTATAATGATTAGACTGCATATTCCAACTGACTGGAATGACTGAACAATGTTTTTCTACAGTTGTTGCAACTTTCCCATTTAGACTTTTAAATTTAGACCAAAAAGATTACCAAGTGTAACACTTGGTACTGAGAAGTTTACATGATACGATACAATCAGTGTTTTATTTTGGCTGGACTGTGGACTAACTGGACTGTAACACCATAAGATCTATGTTGTCATAGGCTACACATTGTCATGGAGATTTTAACTTCCTGTATTGAATGATGCATTGATGAGACCTGCTCTTTCTGTGAAAATGATATGATTTGATTATTGTAAATATTATTGATTATATATTATATGCAGTTCAGTAATTGATGCAAAAGTCAAATGATGACTTCAATTTCCACACTCTCTGCTGGTGGCTAAACGGTATCTACAGTATCTGCCAGTATCAGTTCATTGGCTAAATACCTGGCCCTTCATTAATCATGTCACAGCCAAGTCAAGACGTGCCTGCTGGTTTCTGCTGCCTAAACCTTTTTTTTATTAAACAGGTTTGGATGGATTCAATAGACAATCTGAACTATAAACATTGTAAACTTCTAAATAACTAACACCATAAGCTCTTTATTGGTGTATAGTTGAACTAAGCTTATAACCTACTGCATTTATCAGTACCTGGAATACAATGAGTGGAAATGAGTGACACAACAATACAATGCAATACAATATCCAGATTGAGAGTCTAGATACAAGTATCCACCAACCACACATGAGCTCGATCCAGTTAAGCAATTATTTCTCCTTCATGCTCAGGAAGCTATTCAATGGAAGAAGTTGGTGGGAAGGGGGGAGCTTTCCACTAGGGGCCAAACAGTTAATACCCGTAGACCTTTGTTTTCTTACTGTAGGTTAGGCTACATCGCACAAATTGTTCTATATAGGCAACTATAATATCTCAAAATTCACTGCCCAGGTTCACGTTATCTTTGGCATTACCTAGGCCAACTGTACAAGGTAATTTTAGAGTTGTATGACATCATATCCACAACAATGCAACACAATGCAACACTAATAATAGCCTATATGGCAAATATTAATGTTGGCTATACAGTAACAACTATAAAAATGTGACCAATAAAAATGACTGACATTAACGTCCAGTTTGAAACTGAAGTGTTAATACTACGTTCTAGGCTACTCACAAGATAAGCGCTGCGCTTGACAAGTTGGAGGTCCAGGTCCCCCATTACTACAATGCATCCAAACGCCGCAAATAAGATAACGCCGGCACTTGGTAGAATAGATGGAGGCTCACGGGCCGCAAAGCACTAAACTTACTCCCAAGTATCCTATTGTTTTCGAATGCACGACTACTACACGTTCAAAGCTCCATGCTTAACTATTTCACAACACACACGCACTGAACTGCTACAAAGCAAAACGCACGGGATGCGAGTTGGGCGGGGCTCAGGAGGAGTGCCCACTTCGAGGGATCTGGGATAATTCCATATAGTTCTATGGATAATTCTAGTCAGTCAAAGGATCAAGTGCCAGTCTTGTGGAATTTATCTAAATTAAAAAGGATATAATATAGGCCTATTTACCAATTTCTTCCCCCTATGTTTGCAGTGGCTATAGTATAGTATAACGCATAACCTGCCATATAAAATGTGACACTTCAGAAGACTATTTATACGTATTAGCCTGTATAGGATTGCAGCAACTACTGACAGAGAAAGCTACATGTGCAAATTACAGTCCAACAGAGCTTTTATGGAATAGTAGACCCAATACTGCAAATAATCAGTGGAACTGTATGCTATACTCAAAACAATCAGGCCTGAAGAATTCAGTTGTCCCGGCTGTCCTCCTAGGTGAAATAATAACTGACAGAAGGAAGGAAGGAATTGCTACACAATCCTCCCCCAACCTCAACCCAACCCTAGTTTCCATATAAAAATATTCAAAATAAAATATACACCTCACATTCAAAACCAATAGAGGCTGTTACTGTAATATAAAACTCTGTATTTCTTCATTTAAATAGCTATTTATTAATGCACGTGGGACCAACTGGATTGTTGGTGTAACACATTTTACCTGCTACCAAAAACTGGTCAACTGGTTTCTTAGCATGGTGGGACAATATGTATTCACACAAATACTGAATCCCTAAAAAAACGTTCCTCACCTTTAATTAGATGAAGTTATGATGCAGAAATTATTAGCAGCATGTGTATGTGTATGTGTATGTATGTGTGTAGGGAATGGGGGGGGTAGGGTATGTGTGTGTGTGTGTGTGTGTGTGTGTGTGTGTGTGTGTGTGCGCTTGTGTATGTGTGTACTCAATACAAGCCTGTACCTGAGAAAACATCCAACTAACCAAATGCATTACTCAGCCTCTAATTAATACCTGTGTGAATGAGGACTTTAACTCTTGTGTAAATAAAGATTTTCTATGTTCAGGGAAGAATCTAAATATCTTTCAGTTATTGACAGGGATGTGTTGGCTCAGACTGGAAACAAATAGGCTTTTCCTATTTGTCCAGACACCTGACATGGAACTAATTTTAGTTCCTGATTAATATAACCCTATAGCCTACAGCTATAGGGTTTGATGAAATTTAATCAATAGTTGCATCATTAGGAATCGTGGAATCCTGAAACATTTCCAGAGCAATGAAATTATATAACAAAAGTGTTGAGTCTCCAGCAACTAACTTCTCCTCCTTCTAGAGCTCTGAGGAATGCAGATAGCATTCCATGCTAACACTCCAGGGCTTACAAACCTCTCTATCTCTGCATCCTCAAATCTTGCTGGGTCAGAAGGAACATGTAACACAGTTTAATATGACTTAGATGCATATAGTTTTTTATCTGTCACACTCAAAATGGACAAGATATAAAAATATATATCACTGTCAGATACAGTAAATGGTATCATGAATTTGTTTATTCGTTAAGATTAAACAAGGACTGACATCTAACCTGACACAATTTGATGGCAATAGGTTTAATAATTGCACCTTTTATAAATCATAGAAATGATCATGCCGTTGTTCACACCTGTTAAATTGTGAAATTAAAGTGCAGTGCAAATGTTTATACCCTGGCAAATTGCCAAATAATCAGATGAAGAGCTCCCTCTAAAGGTCATGGAATACTCTGTGTGGTTGCCAAGTTGATAATGTAGTATGGCTGTTGGCATATGGCAAGGCTTAAACAGAGAAAACTTAGAAAATATTTAATCAGTGGGTGTTTAATTTTTAATTAAATTGTCTTTTTTTATTATTATTATTAATCACTCATGTTCTTAAAGAGTTTAAAAACAATTTCAGAGAGAAAAAAACAAACAATATAGCCATATGAAGCATTTATCTAAATATGCACTGCATCATTTTAAACATGAAAACTTTTTAATATTAACCAAAATAGAAGTTAGAAGTTAAGAAAGGTAATCAAAAATAATAAAATAAATAAATAAATAAGCATCTGCACTTTTCCAAAATTATAAACAACAGTTTGTTTTTTGGCACAATGCTCTGAGCATGTTAGCTCATGGACTGAGTTGACACGCCCTGTCTCTAGGTAAGTGGTGCATTTCTGTTACCAGTCCCACAGGTTACAGAAATCCTTAACTCTCCGAATTGATCACGAATCCGTCTCCTCAAATTCAATGAGGCCAGACAGTCTCATTGATGCACATTTAGATGACGTCAGAGCTCAATGAGCGGATTTACTACAAGGCAGAGAGAAATGCTGAAAGTCTGATCCACAACATAACAATAGGAGAAGATATATCCTGCAAAATAAGTCAAACTGTTATCATTAATCATTCTCTGTCAAGATACCAGCTTTGTCCGCCTTCCTGAACACTTCTCTCCTTTCTTCTAACAATCTTATTTTCTCACTGTAGTATTTGGGAAGATGTTTCAGCATGGTCAAGGAGAACTGGATGCTATGGTACAGAATATTGTGGCTGCAAAGAAGCAGGCTTTGTTGTTATGCCATACAAATGGCAAAATCTCTTGTGGCATGAAATATGTGCCTAAGGGAATGTGGCCAAGAAGCAGGCCATGCTGCTCCGCTGTGAGAAACGAGAGCTGGGACTCACTTCATGTAAACCACATGTCGCGTTGCTTTACATTTCAGCTCAAGACTACTCAGACTCTGGATGGCGCAGCGCATTACGGGGCACCGTGATACTCAATATAAGGACATGGGTGAAAATAAACAAGCTCATCTGCACTAGTTGGCATGGTGGAAATACCACTCTGAGTGGGAAGTGCTTCAGCTGGCTGTTTGTGTGAAACGTGTGTGTGTGTGTGTGTGTGGGGGGGGGGGGGGGGGGGGGGTT